>OU898280.1:93452002-93701126 GCA_918026665.1 Diabrotica balteata
ACATCCTTTGTATCAAGTATTTAGCTTAAATATAAACATAAATATAAAATTGGAAAAACAAGTGATTTTTAGAAAAAAAGGAGAAACAACAAATAACATTTCCGTAACCGTTGAGGAAAATAAACGATAAGATCCTGATTTTATATTTATAGACTACAGTGCTTTTAATAAGATGAAAGCAATATTATACAATGGAAAAGTCAACATTGAAATAAGAACTAGAGTATTGAGATGCTACGTGTTCTCTTTCCTGTTGTAGGGAATTGAGGCCTGGACAATTATAGAGGCGACAGGGAAAAGACTCATTAACTTTGAAATGTGGTGTTGGACACAACAGATAACAAATATGGAAACGCTACGAAGAATGAAAAAAGACAAAGAAATACCAACACAATAAAGAAAATAAAAATAAGCTACTTTGGTCACAAACTAAGAAACGAGAAATACGAATTGATGCAACTGAACATACAAGGGAAGGTGAAAGGCAAAAGAGGACCAGGGAGATGACGCACGTCCTGGTTGAAGAATCTGAGAAAATGGAGTGGGAAAGCGTCAATAGAACTTTTTAGAACGGCTGTAGATAGAGTCAAATGGGCCATGATGATCGTCCTTAGGGATGGGTACGTTAAGACATGTACAGTTGCACTTAATTTCGAAAATTAAGAATTAATTATTGCCATTATTACCTCGACAATACTTTGTTGGTCTTACCTGATTCTTGATCTGTTTCTTTCCTTGCTTTTCCATTTGATAATCTCTAGAGTTTTCAGATTTTGTTCTAATTGTTCCTCTTTCACTTCCTCTTGAAGTTTTTACTACTTGTATTTGTCGTGTTATTTTTTTGTATTTCAAACAAATATCCAATCTTAATATATGTTATGACGTTGGTTTTTTTTGTTACTGTGTACATTTGACTTACATTTTTTTTTGACGCCTCTATATAATATATGCCTTAGGATTTTATAGAATATGCCAAACTTGACATTTGGTATTTCTTTTAATGTAATAAAATTTTAGATGTTTAATTATTAGTCTATTATATATTTTATTCGCAATATTATCCTTCTTTTAAATTCTTCGCTCGCATTATTGTTAAACATTTAACGATTCCAATGTTGTCCTCTATGGTTGGACTCTGTAAGTCTGTCATTCCTTTTGAATTACTGACGTTTATTTTATTTTACTTTCATAAACTTCAAGGCCATTATTTTGACCTGGTAATTAAAAAAGTTTCTTTTAGTCTTAGGATACACATTCTGGGGTTTACTAGACATAAGCTTAATTTTTTTCTATAGTATGAAGTCCATGCCTATGGTACAATTTTCAGTGTTACAATTATAAAGTATTTTGTAGACTTCTTTTTCTCTATTATAAAGTAATAATAAGGTAAGATAAAAAGAAAGCAAAACTTTGGTATTGTAATAATGCCAAAAAACTCCAAATATCATTAGACCTATCCAAATAAATAAAATAACAATTTAATAAGTAAGTTGCAACCTTACCTACTTTGTCGCCTTTGTCTTACATTGGAATTTGTATAACTGGTATTACTTTCTAATTGTTCACTTGTTAATCCTAAAAAAGTTAATAATTATTTAATTACGTTAACAAAGAGTAGGCACTTTTAAAAAGTCAGATTTATTGTAATTAAGTTTATATGCCTTCTCATCCTCATTCATTTAGTCAGGGCGTTGTGGCACTCTAAATATTATCAACTTGCGGTCTCCATTGTCTGCGATCCTGGTCCATATGGACGACTTAAAGGTGGGATTTTTTCATCAGAGTCTTCATTTGGTCTGCCCATCGTGTTCTTTTCTCTTGGATTTCGGCCGTCTACCTTTCCTTTTACTACCAATAATTCCATGGTTACCGTTCTTCTAGCTATGTCGCAAAAGTATATTAGGTATGCTCTGTTTACTTTTTGAATAGCTTGTCTTGTATATAAAGCTCTTTTAGAATTGACACGTTGGCTCTGGTCTGACCAGGACACTTTTTTTAAGAGTTCATATTTCAGATGCGTATGTAGCAATGGGAAAAATGAGGACATTGACCAACCTGAGCTTAATATTCTTAGTTATTATTTTGTCTTTCCATATTTTAAGATGTTAATGTGTGATATCTTAGGAGATTTCTGAGGAGAAATCACCATTGTTGGATATTAGGGAGCCCAAGTATATAAATATGTTTTCTTTTTTTTTATCACGTGCCATATCAGAGTTTTCTGATGTTTGCGAAGGTATCTCGATTTTCTGCCACATGCATTAATGGTCCTACATTTGATGTCTCAGTCCATGCATGAATGTTCTTTAATCAAGAAATCTTTTTCTGCCTACACCTCTACCGTCTTTTATTTTGCCGTTAAGCATCAGTTTCAATATCCTATATCATTTGTTCCCTACTATATAACCCACATAAGACATTTTTCGGTGGTTAATAGTCTTTAACATGCGTCTATGAATCCACATTTAAAATGCTTCAATCCTGTTTATAATTATTACTTTTAGAGTCTACACTGACAGCCGCAGATCAGTGATTATGTTACTGGATTAACAAGCTGGAGGGCCCGGGTTCGAATCCCGGTACCGACCAAATTTTCAATTTCTAATTTAACTGAGCTGCCACCGTGTTTCGGAGGGACGTAAAGCCGTCAGTCATGGCTACGAAAGTAGTCGTTAAGTCATGTTAGGGGCGATTGCGCGACCTGTAAACCCTAACATTAGACCTTAGCCAGGAGGTTACACGAACTTTACTTTTAGTGTCCACACTTCTGCTTTATACAAAAGTACAGACCAAATAGAGCACTTCACGATTCTTTGGTCTAAGTTCTAAACTGAGGTGATTATTACAAATACATGTCTTTATTTTTATAAAAGTAGTTTCAGTAATTGCTGCTCATTATTTTATTTCTCTGCCTGTATCTAATTGGACCGATATAACAGTTCCTAAATATGTAATTTTGTAAAATTTTTCAACTTGGACTCCATTTAATTAAAGCTCTACATCTGGATGTGGGTTACGACTAAAGACATAAAATTTGGTTTTGTTTCAGTTTATTTTATTGCCTATTTCCTGTCCTACTTGGTAAATACAATCCAGCAGAAGTTAGAGACCGATATTTTCTGACAAAATTACTGTATCGTCAGCGTATCTAATTACAATGAGTAGTTCTCCGTTGATTTTGATCCAATTTTTTTTTATAAATTATTTTTTTTTAAAATTATTATGTTAGAAGTTTGATTTCAGTACAGATTTTTTATTAACCCATTCACTACCAAAGACGCTAATACGCGTCTTCTGTGTTTCATTTGTAACGCCAAGGACGTGAATACGCATTTTCGGACATTGTAAAGTATATTGCCTATAATATTGGCAGCGCTGAATATGCAGGTATAATATTTGGTTGGCGTGGTAGGGTGACCTTAAATTATATTACTTTGTTTGTTTGTTTGGGTCAGTTGTCATTTTGTTAGAGGGTGAAGAAGGTAACTGTTAAGTGTTCTAATGGATCGTCCAAGTACATCAAAAGATGCTTATAAAATGGAACATTCGGAAGGAGAAAAAGCAAAAAGGTAAATTTTAAAACTGCTATAAATTTATTAGCTTGATTGATACAGAAATATTTGAGGTTATGTTCGGTTTTAAATTTTAGGTGGCAATTCAAACGAAAATATACTCCACAGCAACACAGAGTTGCTGTTTTCTGTGGGAAATTAGACTCCGATGAGGAATCTGAAAACGATGAATCAACATCTGATGTGACGGAAAATGAAACATCTTCAGATGAAGAGGTTACGGTTGCTGAAAATCAAAATTCTGATACTTGGCATTGGGCAGATAACGAATATTTACAGCAAATAGACTTTACGGGTATGCAAATTCCACTAAATCTTAAGAATGACGAACCGTATTCGTATTTTAATTTATTCGCTACACCTGAATTTTACAACCTCCTTCTTACATATACAAACAAATTTGCAGAAGAGATTTTTTTAAGAGGTGTGGCTGAACATTCTAGAATTATTGCATAGAAAGTTGTGTCTCTGAATGAATTTAAAGTATTTTAACTGGACTAAGGACTATTGTACCACACAGGTATAAGAAAGCTGAATAGAAGAGAAGATTATTGAAATACCACTTTTCTGTTCAATATTCCTGTATTTAGAAATTTTATGTCCCGTAATCGATTTCAAACCATTCGGAGAGCAATACATTTTGTAGATAATCATGTCATGTGTTTGTCTTTTTAAAGACGAATTACATGCTATGATTTTTTCTGACGGATATTCTCAAGTTAAAGTTGATTTCATGTAATCGAATGAACTATCTTATAAGTAAAGTCGTCCCAAGAGCGCAACTCAACAATATTGGCAATATCATTTTAAAGTCGTCTACTTTAAAATGCATAGTGCATGTCTAAATTGTCAATATACATGAGTCAGAATTTTTCACTATGTAACAAAAAACAAAATTTGTTTAATTTACTATTTGTATTTTGAGACCGATTTCCGAAGTGGAAATTGAAACGTCAATAAACGTATTTTTATCTTTAATTGTGGCTTTTTTCCAGTTAAATAGTAATTAATTTACAATGAAACAAGAAAATAGCTTCACACCCAATTGGGTATCTTCCAGATCTTCTTCGCATTTGAGTCTAATTCTGGTGTGGAGTATTCTTAGGAAAATCTTAAGAGTGTGGCTCATTAGGGCAAATAATCGATATTCTGAGCATTTTCTAGTATTGTGATTTTATTATAGGTATTGCAAAAAAGATGGAATTAAGAGAGTCTGCAGGAATCACTCCAGTGTTATATATTGCAATAAAAACTTTTACTAGTATTTTTATGTTATCTTCATCTATTAAATTTAGCAACTCAGTTGGTGTATCATCTGGATCTCAAGCTTTCCTGATTTTACCATTTTTTAAAGCGTGTTCTATCTCTGATTTTATAATTTCTGGGCCGTCAGTACAATTTTGGTAGAATTCGGTAATATTATTTCTGTCATCTTTAAACAACTGATATATGGTTGATATTCTGTTGACATTTTGTTCTCATTTATAATAATTTTGTTGTTATTATCAACTAGTACAGAAGGAAATCGTTTTTTAAAAATGTTGCTAGACAAAACTGCCTACCACTTCGAGATTCACCATACGGTAGAGTATTATTAGCTCTGTCTGCGCTCATTATTTTTGTTTTTCCGGTGTTGATCTGAAGTCCGAATTTTTCTCTTTTGTGGAGTATCTGTTCAGTTCAGTATCCGTATGGTAATAATTTATATACATCTTGAAACTTAATACGAATAATAAAAATTGAAAAACCGGAAGCTGTTGAGATATGAAGAAACATCCTTATATTATATTGAGTACATTACACTTTTCTATAATAAGATAAGATAAGAATAAGATAAGGATCAAAACAACTAAAGAAGCCGTAACGTTATAAATGTCACATGTTTTGAGTCACAATGAGTCACAATAAATGTCACAATGAGATTTTTCTTTAACTACTTTATTTTAATTACTTTCGATTGTATTCATTCATTTACTTATCTCTTGCATTTTACTATTTTTATTCTAAAAATAGTTGGCGCTTAACTCTTTAATTTTATATGTACTAAAGAGATTCTGTCGTAATCTAAATTTTAATTCCTTTATTCCTATAAATCCTATAATTCCTTAATTTAGACCCTATTTTGTTTTATGCCGTAAAACATAAAATTTATATGACACACTTCAGTCGACAAAGTATATCTATCAGTTGACAACTCTCGATTTGTCAGTTGTACTTCAGTTCTATAGAAAGGGAAATAATCTTCATATATACAATGACATGCCTCTATTAAAAATTAATTTTATATATTAAATTTTTTCTGGGGTGAAAACATTTCTAGTTGATGAGTTTATTTTTATATCTGTCTTTTTATAATTTTATTTTTTAAACATACATAGCCTAAGTTTTTTTTTGCTGTTCTCCCTTGTTGGGTGGAACCTTAAAACAAAACGCCATGTTCCACCATAGAAAGGGCTGACAACTGCAACAGCAAAGCAAATACGCAGAACTTAATAGGTGTTTTGGACCATAACTTGATTCCGACATCTCCACCAACGTAAATGCCATCAGCAAGCTATCCTATGAAGCCGTTAATAAGTCAACCACAGGTAGCCATAACTATCATTTAAAAATCTTTTTTGTAAAGCTGTAGGCAAGATTTGTTTTGATTTTAATTTAATATTTAAATTTAAATTGTATATTTATTTATGTATAATAAATATTATTTTCTTGGTTAATTATTTGTCAGCCAAATTCATTTTTTAGATTTACTTATAAGATAAGTCGTTCTCACACCTGAGAGATTGAACTAGACGGTCTAGAGATTGAACTAGAGGTCTTACAATTGGCTGCCAAAGAAAGTTGTGAGTTTTGTTATTCTACATTGGCTCCCAACTTTCAGAGGTACAGTGAAAGCCAAATAAAGTTGCGTTCACGTCATCATTGTGAACATTTGCAGCGTTGTCAGATGGTTTATGAAGTATGAAAATTAACAGAAAAGAACTTAAATAAACAAAAAAGGTGAAGATAGCAAATTTCACACTATATTGTTACACTTCTTAAAACTTAGCTTTATTCAACACCAACAATATAACAATACTTTTAACTAACACTGACAACTATAAACTTCTACATTCAAAATACATCTGTTACCCAACTGTCAAAAACATCTGTTATATACATATGTTCTGACGTTCCAAACTTCACTAGACATTTCAAGAATTTTCGATGTCATCTTGAATGTTCTCGAACTACTTCTTCTTTTTCGTCAATGGACTTTTCCTATGTGGGATAAATCTTTCGTAACAATATTAAGTGGAATTTAAAAGTGAGTGTTTTTTTTTTCATTTATTTTTTTGTTAATTATATTCATGAATAGATTTCACAAAGTAAGTAATTTCACAATAAAAGTGGTAAAGTTATTACTGAGTTACCAAACAATAAGTTACTCGTTTATTAGTGCAACGCTTTTTCTTTGGTGACTCGAATTGTTCACCTTTTTTCTGCATTTGACATATGCACATATGCTGTTTACTGTTCTTACGCTGATTTTTAAAGCAGCAGCTACACGCTAAAATCATACAAATTTTTGTAAAGTACAGTAATGATATTTTATTCGCATATTACCTCTTGTACAGCGTTTAAGGGTAACAAAGAGCCATTATTAATCCTTTCTTCTTCAAAATAGTTAACTAATGCAGCCACAAGTTCTTTGCATCGACTATTGAGCTGTTTGGGCATTTTGACAAGTAAATAAATGTTTTTCACAAGTTAACCTTAAAAATCGACGATACCACGAGTACAAAAGTCACAGACCACTGAATGAAAATTCAACAAACGACGCGGCAACATGACAATATTTCTGGTAGTGACTAATACTCCGTCAATAATTGGTGGTTTCTTCATGAACATATATTATCAATACAAAATTTTACAATCACGGACGTCTAAATCCAAAAAAGCTATATATACATAGCTGTATAGACATTATGTTGTTACAAAAGTTTTTTTATTGATCGGGTTATTTTTAAAAGTGATTGTTTAGCAAACTAAAGTAACATACACTTTTCTATAGAAATGTAGCCACACATACAATAGAATTACGACATTGGTGACGTGCACGCAACTTTATTTGGCTTTTAGTTGTAGTTATATTGTGACCCATTGACATCTACCGTTTGTGAAGGGTCGTTCGATATTTACAAAGTAAAATGTTTCTGTACAAAGTAAACATTAAAAAGAATGAAGAATCTTGTTAATGTTTACTTTGTACTACCTCTATCATTGAAGAATCAAGCACGAAAGAAAAGTGTAACAAGAAACCTTAGTCTAGGGCAAATAAAAAGAAGAATTACCTATAAACTTAATATGAACATCAGGTAAAAATAAAATATAAAAGAAAATCGAAATATTCATCAGATAATGCGAAATTTAAGTGGACATTTGCATTGTGATAATGCGAAATTTAAGTAAATTAATAAACCACAATGACGATATCTCCTCAGAAATCAAGCGTAGACTAGCAATAGCCCAAACCGCAACAGATAAATTTATTTAAAATGTGTAAAGACCAAACAATAACAAATAACAAGGAATACTAAGCTTAGGTTAGTCAATGCCGTCATTTGTACCGTTGTTACCTATGTAGCTAAAACATGGCCTTATAAAAAAATCGCTTAAAGGAAAAGCTGTATATAAAAACAGCTAAATTACATCAGCCACAAAGGCAGAAGAACGGGGACTATTGAACAATTGATAGTAGAAGAAAAGAGAAAAGGCTGTAGACCAAAAAAAAAATCTCTAACAAGATGGCACTCTAAATGAAGACTCTCCACTGAAAGTAGAAAAATCCTTACATAAAGCCATCCATTACGTATACTTGATACATTATACTGTAAGTTGTATACTTCACCCTTTACGCTTTTCAGTCACGAGGTGTACAACCAATGTGTTTAGAAGGCACAGAAGGAAAATGTTACCTAAAAGTGTCCCCGAGAGCTAGCGAGCTCGAGTTCTAATAATACACGAGACAAAAAGAGATGCCCAGAAACAAGTGACTCTTCTCCACATGCAGGTTCACAAATAAAAATAAAGAGGAAACAAATAAAGAAACAAACCTCGTCGTGGACTATGTCTTAGTTCCAAATTGATTTTAATAATTATTCCAATTTTAGACATATTAAAATACTGGAGTGTAGCATATATAGGCAAGAATAGAATAAGAGCATAAACCAAGTGGTATGATTATCTAAACAAGACTGTGGTCCTAAACTAGATAAGGAATGCATAATATTATATAGAAACACGCAAAAATTTGTGAAAAAAGGTCTATATTTAATCTGGACACTTAGCGCTTAATGAATAGGGGCACTGTCACTGATATTACTGATTATCTGGTTGTGTCACAATAAACCTTACCAAAAAAAAATTGTTATATATGTATTTGTACTTTTCATAAGTACTGTACCATTTAATTAAATTAAACTCTTATCATGTTAATAATTTTGTTAAAAGCCAGTTAAAATGTTTTTCGTTACAATTCATAACTAATAAAGGTTTTTGGTAAATTGTATGAAGCGTTAATTTTGTCGATACAATTATTGCCATTTTACATCTAGAATATTATATCGATAGTACATACTATTAACTTTCTGTTAAACTAACCTTTAAAAACAAACAACAAGCACAACAAAACACAAAGTTCATCCATACTATCACAGTCACATTAAAACAATGTTTAAAAATACGCTATCGCAATTTTGTAATTCACGCTATCTTTGTTAAGCCAAGAAACAAAACACAGCAATGAATTTCATCTCCTTTAAATAACACAACCGGTTTATAGCGATCTCGGATTAATATTTTATCAATAGTAGTGCATGACAAACATAGTTGATAATATTTTGTTGGATAATTTTGAAATTGCGGTTTATTTGGTAGTTTTGTTTGGCTTGAAATAACATTTACGTTAGTTTGGAAAATTTGATGTTTCATCAACTAATGTGAATATAAATATTTATCATATCATAGAGAAAACTCAAAATGCTCTGGTATGTGTTGAAAAGGAACTACCAAGACACTTAAAAAAACAATTTTGGATGACAGCAGAAATTCTTGAGCTTACAGTACAAAGATGAAAATTTTGTATCCCACTATATTTTAATCTTTATATATTTTTCTTTAAGTGCCCTTTCTTCAAGTTTGCTATTAACATAGAAATTCTGATCTTGCTTACGGCACTTCTGAATAGTTCGATCAATGTAAGCCCATACCCCGTTAGCAGATTTTCGAGCCTCGAGTGTCTTCACTTGCCTGGCCCCCACCTGCTATCTAAATTTCCCTGGATAATCAATTAAAGACGGTTTTTATCGTATTTTAATATGTATTCTAGATCTTTTAGTTTTCTTTGGTTAATTGTGCTCACAATTTCTTTTTCTTTTCAAATTCTGTGGATTACGTCTATGTTGGTGATAAGTTCGGTCCAGGTTATATGAAGAATGCGCCGGTAAGCTTATATTTCGAATGTCTCTAGCTTTTACATGAGCGTCTCTGTCAGTATCAAGGCTGCCGAACCATATAATAAAATCGGAAAAGTTGAAACGATGTGCATCGCTTTTGTTCCGTCAACGCACAGAACACACGCCCATCAGCGAGTTCCACTTTTATCATCGATCCGCGCTAAATGAGGTGGAAGGCCGACAACCTTATAAAATAGAAGTCGGTACACGAGAGAATTAAGTAGCAGGAGTAAAGCGACCAACGCTAGTCTTCATTGATCGGTTAGGGAACCATGTTGGGGTTCTTATACCCAAGCCACCAACATAAAGGGCATTTGGCTTATAGTGTGCCCCTATCGTGCATCAGAGTGCTATAGGGGAAAACAAGTGGTCTGTTCTTTGGTACGCGGTGAAGTGTTTCCTGTTTTTACACGAATTAATACACCTCACATCAATAAATTGTAACACGCGAACGTCATTTTAGGGTTGTATAAGGTTGTATTATTCAGCCTTTTAAGCTGGAGTTAATTAAAGTGCTTGCAGAAAACTAAGTTGTATTATAGTTTTGATCTGGTAACAATTCCACTGGACCTAGGGTGTTGACTGAAGGCCAATAGTATCTGCTAGAGTGTTGATCTAGTGGCAGTTGTGAAGAGCTTTTTCCTATTGTAAAATTCTGCTTTAGCTCGTTCTCTTTTCGCTGTAATTCCTGTGGCCAGTGCTATTATTTAGTGCACGTTTAGAGCTTGCTGAGAGAGCACTTGTTTTTTTTACTTGCCCATTAGGTGCGTAACTGTGTTTTATATTAGCAAAAATGGATTCGGATCTCAAGAGTAAACGTAATTTAAGTTATAAAATCTCTAAAAGTGAGTTTGAGAACGATTCAAAAAGCAATTATTCATCAACTGATGTGGAAGAAGTCATTGATGGGGTATCAATGAGGGCTGGACAGCCGTTACGAATTCGCTTGTTGATAAGATGTCGGGTAAGATATACCCGAATTTTTCTTTGACTATAAATTTCACTCAGCTATTAACTTTCAAGATTGCATGAAAACTGTAAACTGTTTTAAACCATTTGTAAATTAGCTTTTTAACAATAAAGCGTTATTGTTAAAAAAACTATGCGAATGAACCTATCAAAGAGCTGATAAATATTTGAATGATTATTCACACACCGACATGAAAGTTTTAGTCTTACTTATAACCAGTAACAACAGAAAAAACGTATGTATATATAGCGCTATATTTTCTCAGTCGAGTGATTGAAGTGTCCGCAAATCTCAGATTATTGTAGTACAGATATTGTATGCTCTGGTTCCTTCCGTTTTTCATAAATCTGTTATGTGCCGAAATCGCTCTTTTGGCAATTTTTAAATTCCTTAGATTTTCACCACCAGAACTTATAATTCCACTACAGAAAAAGTAATTCACCGCTTAGCAGACTAGGCATTTTTATGGCTCTTATAAGAAATAATTGTCAAAATTTAGTCTGACTAGGATCCATGACTAGTTTTCGCAATAGATAGGCCACTTATGTTGTGTAAAGGTCGCCTTTATTTTTGTCGTATAAAATATTTTCTTTATGCCCCAGTGTGTCTAAACTTCGAGGATAAACCTGAAACTTCTGTATATATATGTCGGCAAGGATATAAATGACATATCGCACATTTCAGGAACAAAAAACTTTTCCTTTTCCGAGAAAATAGTAGTTTATCTTTGCCAAAACCATCGAGCAAAAAGATAAAAGAGGGAATGTAAAGGTAGTGGGGACAAAAATATTGTTAGACAGGAAGTGCTATCTTGAGAGGCCACTTTAAACAAGGAAAGATAGTCTCTTTCCTTGTTTAAGAAGTCAAATTTAGTTTGGTTGTTATTGTTTGTCCCAACTGTCACATGAAATTTTATTTATATTGAAGTTTTTTACCAATTGTGTCACTTTTTAAACTATTATCGTTAATATTTAATTAAAACTTTCTTGTCTGAAAAATATTTTACAGCTAATGTTAACAAGTGTTGGAAAATTTAAATTTAGCGCCTTTGCATTTCCGGATATGTCCGCCATCAGAGGCCACTTTTTTGGTCTCTTTTTCATAACGATTAGATTCCCTCTTTTATCTTTTTGCTCGATGGCCAAAACCTACTGAAAAGTAATCGTAAGGTGATTGTAGATAATTGGTATATATCCGTTCATCTTTGACACAAGTTTAACGTGAGTTTCTATTGACACAAAAGACTTTCCTTAGGCATTATTCGACTAAATAGGGATGTTACAAGAGAATTAACATTGGTTTCATTAGATAGGCAACACTCACGTTTTGTTCTCAGCGGATATGCTCCTTTTAGTTTACTACAAGTACAAAAAAGACGTTTATCTGCTTACCAGTAAAAATACTGCAAGATTTTGCAAAAGCGTACGATATGTAGTAGGATGAAATGTTATCTATTATAACAAGTCGAAACATATTGACTTCTACAATCAAAATATGGGATCAGTTGATGCAGTGGACCACGATGTTAAACCGTACAGTCCTTTGCAAAAGTTCTACACCTTGTTTACCAAAATAAGTTTGCATCTTTTACATCTTATGCTATTGAACTCCAGAGTATTCTGGAGACTACAAACAATAAAAACAAGTTTTAATATATAAATATACAAAATTCTGCTGCCGGAGGACTGAAAGATAGTAAAAGATATCAAGAAATGAATTATGGAAAAATCAACCTACTACATCGGGGAAATTGTTGCATGCGATATCCGATCTTTCAAAAAAATTGGACAAACGAGGGCTCTACGAAAATTTTGTGTAATTTGTAAAAGACGTGGAGTGTGTAAACTAACGAGAAAATATTACATTGCCTGGACAAACCTGGACTTTGCTCAGCGGAACATTTTGAAAGTTTTCATAAGTAATAAAAATAATGTTCTTTTATTTTTTTGCTTTGTTCTGAATATAAGGGTGTTTCAAAAAGGTATGTCATAAATGAAAACACGCATTCCGAGGATAAAAATAAATTGATTGAATCCAAGTTACCTTAGTACAAAAGTGTTCACAAAAAAAGTTACAGCCCTTTGAAATTACAAAATCTGTTTTTTTGTATTATCTCCTAAACTACTTGAAATTTTGTAATAAAAATAGACACGTTACTTTCTTGTGCTGAAAGATTTTTTCATACAAAAGAAACAACAAAATCTATCCAAACAGAAAAATTTTAAGGGGGGTGTGCAGCCCTAAATCCACCAATTTTTTGAGTACGTTCAAATCAAATGATTTTGTGGCATCATTAATTTAACACATTATTTTTAAAACTTTTTTGCCTCCTATCACTTTTTCGAAAAAGTAGTTTTTTCCTAGTTGGCCATAAAATTACAATTATTTTCTACGGATACAATAATTACAAACAGTTCCATCAATAATAGTCAATAATTTGAAGCTATCATTTATTGTGTCAATAAGATTAATATTAAAAATTTTGATATAACAATGGCCTACACATTTCAGTAAATGGCAGATATACATTTAACTTTAGGTAAGTTGCGTCAGATTTAATTATAATTTTAATAAACTATCGGGAGTATCGTAGGTGAATGTGAAGGAAATAGTGCAGCAGCCGCAAGACGTTATGCAGTAAAATACTCCAACCGAAATACACCCGATAGATGATTACTTCTGACCATTGATCGTCGTTTACGGGAAACGGGTACATTTTAACCGCAAGTTGCTGGATAGTGGTCTCCAATAATGGATGCAACTGATGAAGACCAATAATGGATGCAACTGATGAAGACATTTTAGAAATATTTGAAAAAGTTTGTGGATCAAGTCCAAGGGTAATAGCTGCTTAACTAAATGTTCCTCACGTAAGGGTTTAGATGCGTTTGAAGGATCAGCTGCTTAAACCCTATCACTTAATAACGGGTCAAGAGTTATTGGTTGAACATTATCCTAAAAGGATTGGATTTTGCGATTGGTTGTTAATGGAAAACACTAGAAATGTTAATTTAATTAGAAATATTTTGTTTACCGACGGGACTACCTTCAGTAAAAATAGAATAACAAACCATCATAATGAGCACATTTGGGTCGACGAAAATCCTCAAGCTAAAAAAATGACTCGTCACTAAAGGACTTTCAAAGTTAATGTTTGGGTAGGAATTGTGGATAACTATCTAATAGGCCAACTATTTCTTTCCAACAATTAAAATGGTGATAATTATTTGCAGTTCTATACAAACGATTTACAAGAGTATTTGGAAGAAGTGAATATTGCAATAAGCAAAATATGTGGTTTCTACAATATGGCGCTTCACCGCTTGCAGTAATGAAGTCCGGGAATACCTTTTCAGGCAGTATCCTGGTCAGTGGATTGGAAGGGGTCGTGACGCACCTATTTCTTGGCCACCCAGAATTCCAGGTCTTAACCCCATGGACTTTTGCTTTTGGGGGTTTATGAAAGAGAAAGTGTATTTTGTAACAATAGAGAATCTATCTATAGATTTGCTCAGATAGATACTCGACGGCTTGTAGGATTTCTTTTTGTAGCTTTTTAATTGATAATCATCGATAAACTGTACTGAGTCTTTAGGGTGGATTATCCCTAGGACTAAACCTTTTGAACAAATTTTGGTTAAATCATCTCAAAGGGAAATTAATACTGGAATGACTTTAAAAACTTAAATCATAAAAATACCTGTATTAGATCAGCTGATTCCAGATCGCAATATAAGCAAAGGTAATGATGGTACCAGCCTTAGAAATATTAGGCATTTACCAAAAAGAAAGGATATTATTAATTATTACCAGCAAATATATCTAATAATAGACAATTTGTCAAAACTAAAATGAAAAAAAAAAGATATCCAATATTTTTAACAAATCTTAATGGTTTTGATTTGGTACTGCGACAAACCTTATTGTACCTTCCTCATTACAACAAGTTTTCTATTGTAAATAATAAAAAGTATTATTAGTGTATATAGCAAAAAGTTGTCAAACGTCAAAAATCCTGGTAGGTACTGTGGAAGTTTTAGATCAACACCAACGTTGGTCGCTTAAAGACATTCTTATTTTGAGTTACGTGAAACGTCTAATTTATGTATGCCGTTTTGTTTGTAATAGTTTTATACGTATCTATTTTAACTGTGAATTTGTGTCCGATATGGCTGTTGCTTACTATCGCGGAGGCAGGGTAAGTTAAATGGAAAGCTTATTTAATACGCAATCATTCTTTTCGGACTTTATTTTTTTCTAAAGACGTGTGTAATTGTGTTTTGCTTTGATAAGAACACGAGTTTTTTTTGTGACCAGTATGTCACATATATTTTAAGCACCAATTTAAGGGGTACATTTTTATTTTAGTTGCTTTGTATAGTGTGGTTGATTTATCATATCACTAGACTTCGGCAAATATACAAATAAAAATGTAGAAAATATGCGCATAAATATGCACGTGTTTAACCGAAAATATGCAAATATTTTACAAAATATGCATACAAATAAATAAAGAAATCGTAAAATGGTAACAATTTTATTTAAAAAAAAAAGTGTACATAACTAAATATTTCCTACTATTCATTAAAATTTACATTTATTTTAAGTAACTACATCATTTTTAAGTATGAATAAACTTATTTAGAATTATGGTAACAATAAATGACCAAGTGGTGTTCAAAATTTTCTAACAAAAACTTGTGGCTTCTGTCTGAGTACATATATTTATATATCTATGGAAAAACTTCGTTCAACATCAACTGATGTAACGGGAGCATTTTTCAAACTAACCAAAACATTTGGTTCTAAATTAATTGTTTCCGAAATATTTCCAGCTAGAACACTGACTACTTCAAAAAGAATATGGTAACCTTTATTTTTTTCCATAGTAGCTTCAATTTTTTTTAAAATATCTTTTCCAATATTACCTCTAACGTTCCGACAACATGACGCAAATTCTTTTATTAATGCTGTACTTTCAAACAATGGCAGTTTTGGTGATTCTAACTGAGTAATTGTATTTGAACAAAACTAAAATTTGATTTTATAAATGAAAGTTCTTGTTGAAGCAAGTTACTCGGAAAAGTTTGTTTAGAATCCAAAAGAGATTGGGAACTTTCATCTGTTAACGTATCAATTATGTTCTTTATTTTAACAAAATGATCTGCATAAAAATTAGCTGCATCTAACCATGTTCCCCATGGCGTTAAAATAGGTTGTGGTGGAAGAGGAATGTTAGGTAGCATTTCTTTATAAAGTTGAATTCTTATAGGAGATTTAAGAAATACTTTTTTGACACTGGATATCATGGTATTTACAAGAGGAAACTTTTTTCGTATTTCCTCTGCAACTCTGTTTAATCCATGCGCTACACAAGTAACATGTATTAAATCTGGGAAAAATATTTTTAAATTTTGTCCTGCTTTCACCATATAATGAGCAGCATCCGATAAAATAAGCAGTAATTTATTAAAAGGAATAGTTGCGGAAGAAAAAAAGTTGCTAATGTTCAAATCAGTAAATGAGCAATATACTTTCCTGAGGAATCAGTGGTTTCGTCTACAGATATGTAAAAATAATTATCTGCAATTTCTTCCTTAATATTAATTAACACCGACGAGTATAGCCCGTTCACATTATTTCTTCTTAGAGACCGATCACCTGGAACATTAAGTTTGCAATATTTTTTTAGAAACGAACTAAAATTTACATTTGCTAATTTTGAAAGCGGTATGTTTGCAGACACTAATGCGCGACACAAGTCTTCATTAAAAGTTTCTTGCTCATCTAATTTTTTTGAAGTAGATTGGAAACATTTAGCCGTTGAAGTTTGATGTTTTCCTCCTATTTTTCCTTTTTTTGCAATGTGTGAAGCAGTTCTCACATGTTGGTCTATCTGAAATTTCTTCTCATATGCTATCTATAAATAAAAATAAAAACTTTTATTTTAACCCAACCTTTAAAATATAAAAATATACAAGGTGTTTTTGGTTAATCAAATAACTGGTTTGGAAAAAAAAACACTCGCTAAGTGTTTTAAATGCAGTATTAATCCACAAATTAGTTTTTGTTACTAACCATTAGTACATCATATAACTTATTTTAAAATTCAACACAAGTTTTTTTTTTGTTAATTCAATTACAATAAAAATAATTGTGTTTTAGAATAGCTGACTTCATAAAAAAAAGTAAAGGTGAAAAATTTTTCTAAATACACACCATTGTATTGTACCATGGACAATTTTTTCTCACTAAAGGAAGCTATTTTTCATTTAAAAACAACCTAGGAGTATTAAATTTTAAGTAAATACGTTTATTGGTTTTAAAGTTATTGTTGTTATTAACTAAAAGAATTAAATTTTTTTTAATTTTAACACCCTGTATCTCGAAAAGTAAATAAGTTTGACCCCTCATTAACTATATCGTTTTGTTCAATTTTTCGAGAAGTATCTACAGTCAAACGTTGTAAGTGTCATTTGGAAACACTCTGTATGTATGAAATATTAGATATTTAATAGAAAATATTAGATACTTACAATTTTGCCACAGACTGAACAGTAGATTTTTCCCATATCCATAGACAGCTCTTTATAAGGTTTAATCCAAGTTGAAGCACTGGTTGTTTTAGGCATTATAAAATCACAATCTTCCTTTTTGTTACGCACAACGAGTGTTTAGGCTTTGAATATCAAAACAAAAATGATTTACAAATCTGAGCATCAAATTAGAAATGTTTAGGTACCTAATTCAATAAACTGGGAGATTTTGGAAAATCCCTAAATTAGGAACAAAACTATTAGCCGTTTACCTGCTGTTAAGATACAATAAATTGTAGATAGATTTGGGGATTAGATCATAAAATGCAAATGAGCGAACCCTTAGCGATTATCCAATAACTGAATGCCTCAGTGACCGAGACTTTCTAAGAATGTTGAGGGCTACTTAAATTGATCTTATTTGAAATTGTAAATGTTTTGTACCTGTAGAGATTACGTACTTAAATCATTTCTTGATTTAAATGACTACAAAATTTTATACAAGAATTGAAATAAATTGGTATGTTTAAAAATTTTCAAATACAGTATAAAAATCTGAACTTTTATGCACTTTATGAAAATTTTTATACAAATATGCCAAAATATGAAATATTTGCATAAAATATGCACAATATGCAAAACATGCAATATGCATATTTGCCGAAGTCTACATGTCACCAAAGTCATAATTTTATCAAATTTGTATAATTGTGCACTCATTTCATTTTATTATCTCTTCGAGGACTGTATGAGTGCAACTGCACTCATACAGTCCTCGAAGACATACCGTCTCAGGACTAGCAACTTCAACGTGGAGTCATATGTCGCCATGTTACCTAATCCATCGGTAACTCTATAATCCTATATCATTACAACATTCTTTTAAAACTAAATGTAATTAAACATATGTAATCGGGTTTTTACCCACATATTTAATCTTGGTGGCTACATTCATGTACTCCTAGACACTGATGATGGAACATGGTTTCCGAAAACGTTTTGTCTTTTTAACTTAGCCCGTTTGGGCCTAAAATATACCTATTACAAAGGAATTTTAATTAAATTTTTAGATACATTTTTATTAATTTAAAAAATAATAGATAATGATTTGTTATTCAAAATTATCTAACAAAAAGTTAGGTCTCTTATATCTTTATACGTGTATTTTTATCTACATTCAGATGCAAAAACGCAAAATGGAGAAAAATTTGGTCAAATTTAAAGTATATAAATTGTTTTAGCCATATTTTGATGATTTTATTAGCACACTGAGTATAAATTTATGAATTTTAATTTAGTATAGTTAGTTTTTTGATAAAATTTTATATTTGACTTATTGTACGGGGTTAATTAAAACGTGGTTTTATAATCCTAACTTTAAAACATCCTGTGAAATAATTCCGTTTGCGAATTTTCGTAAAACCTTATTTTTCGGTTGCAACCATGTCTCCTAAGCAGTGTGTGTTTTGTTTCATGTCAAAATTTACCTTGGTTCATTTTTTAGAGCCAAATGAATTTGCTACCCACAATTTAGGACTTTTTTAATTATGATTATTTTTGAATTATTTTGTAATACGACGAGGTGGCTTTGGTGACTGTTATCATGCCATATTGACACTTACATTTTGTTTACCTATGATTGATCATGGTTCTTAGTTTCGAAGATTGTGCGAAAGCCGTTACTCTGGTTACGAGTCAACATTTTGCGGGATCGTCATTTAACAGCGACGCAAACAAGAAATCAGCTTAAGGAGGGTCGAAGCAATAATGTATGTGTATTTACAGTTCGTCGAAGATTACATGAATTTGGTTTGCAGCAGACCAGCAACTGGGCCCAAATCACTTCCAGGCACAGAGTGACTAGACCACAATTTTCCAGGAATATTTACATTGGAATTTAGAACAATGGAATAATGTTTTTTTACGGATTAGTCGAGATACTGTCTTCACTCATCAAATGGGAGAGAACGAGTATGACGTCGAAATTGAGAGAGATTTCCAGAGTGCGCTTTTAGTCCCCGCGCTAGCCATAGAGGACGTTTGGTGATGGTATGGACAGGAATATCCCGAGAGGCGCACACTGAATTGGTATTTATTGCGGTTTCGATGACTGCACACCAGTATATTGAAGAAATTTTAGCGAATCGCGAAGTTCCCCTTTTCTCAATATATCGGCGATGATTTTCTATTAGCAAGATAATGTGCGACCCCACTTTGCAATGTGTGTCACGTAATATTTGGAGAAAGTTGGTATTAATAAAATAAACTGGCCAGCGTGTTCGGCAGATCTGAACCCATTAGAGCACGTTTGGGACATGCTTGGTAGAAATATTAGACGTCGCGAAGTCGCACCAGCCTCAATTAACGCACTTAAGAGGAATGGCCAAACATCCAGCAAGATGATATTCGCAACCTGAGAGACAGCCTGAACCGACGTGTACAGGCAGTAATAGAGGCTAGGGGAAGTAATACAAAGTACTAAGATATTTTTGTAGTTTTTTTTTTGTTATTTGTGTACTTAAGTAAGTTGTTTTTTTATGTTTTGTTATTGTAATCATTGTCCATTAAAACCAAGATCAAGTCGTTGCATTTAATTATTATTTAAATACAGTGCTTCTGGAGATATGTCATTCCTTTAGTATCGGTCACCAAAGCCCCATTGTCGTCATCATCATCATCACTGGCTCGACAACCCTTTTTACGTCTTGTCCTATTCCAGGATTCTTCTCCATTCTGATCTGTTTCGCACTTTTTTCCTCCAGTTTTTATTTTTAAGGTTGTTATTCGAAGTATCGCAGCTTCGGTCTTTATTTTGTTCTTTTTCCTACTTGCATCTGTTTGAATATCATGTTTGGTATTTCGCTTTCTTCCATTCTTTTTACATGTCCTATCCAACGCAGCCTTCCTATTTTAATGAATGTTATATTATCTGGATCCTGGTATATTTTGTATAGTTTAAAGTTGTATGTTCTTCGCCAAATTCCGTTTTCTTTTGTGTCCTTATATATGTGTCGCAAAATTTTTTATTCGAAGGTGGCTAACAACGTTTCCTCTCTTTTAGTGAGTGTCCAGGTTTCTAAGCCGTGTGTAAGTACCAGTCTTAGGTTTTGTATATTTAACATTTTGTTTTTCTTGCGACGGTATCTGATCTTAGTTGCCTAATTAAGCCATGGTAATATTTATTGGCAATAAATATTCGCCTCTTCACTTCCTTTGCAACGTTATTATCAGACGTGACTAGGGATCCCAAGTATATAAAGTTTTTACCCCCTCAATCTTGTAGTCTTCTATTGTTATATTTTGTGGCTGCCTTATTTCTATGTTTTTACTTATCTGCATATATTTTATTCTGGTCTAATTGATTTTAAGACCACTATTTTGTGCAGCTCGTTCTATTTGGCTGTATGCCTCTTCGTGATCTTGCAATTATGTCAACATCATCTGCAAATGCTAGTATTTGCACGCTTATATTAATGATTGTTCCTCGGGTATTGACTGTTGTGTCCCTCAATACTTTCTCGAGTACGATGTTGAACAAGATGCATGTTAGAGCGTCTTCCTGGCGTAGTCCCTTTTTCACATCTATTGTTGTGGTTAATTCATTTTGTATCTAGATTTTACTTTCTACTTTTAGAGATTCTTTTATCAGTTCTATTATTTGTGTGGGTATATTCAATTATTTCATTGCTTTTATTAAGAATTCTCGGTTTATATTTTCATATGCGCTTTTAAAGTATATGAAGAGATGATGTGTGTCGATGATATATTCACTTGTTTTTTTTGAGGATCTGTCGCAGAACAAATATTTTGTCTATTGTTGACTTCTGTCTACAGGAGCCACTTTGGTATTTGCCAACTATTTTTTCAGCTGGTGGTCTAAGTTTTCATAAATGACATTGGACATTATTTTGTATGCTGCATTCAGCAGCGTGATTCCACAGTAGTTTCCACATTCTAACTGATTTCCTTTTTTATGTAATGGTACAATAAGTCCGCTATTCCACTCCGCTGGTAGCTGTTTATTGGACCATATCTTTGTTATCAAATAATGTATTGTGTTTTGTATTGCGTTTCCTCTCTTCTTCAGTAGGTAACTCCGATGCTATTTGATCCGATCCTAGTGCTTTATTGTTCTTTAATTTGTCTACTGCTGTTGTAATCTCGGCAATTGTTGGTGAATTTTTTTCTCTGTTGTCTACTTGGTCTAATGGTATGTCAGGGTTCGTCTCTCTTCGATCTCCTTCAAGCTTTTCCGTAAAATATGTCCATCTACTTAGTATCTCTTGCTGTTCTGTCAATATATTACCTTCCTTATCTCTACACATCGTTGTTCTCGGTTTGAAGTATTTTCTGCTTTTGTTTAGTTTCTGATAAAATTTTCTTGTTTCTGTTGATTTGATTCGTATTACAAATTATTACAAAAATTAGAGTAATAATAGTAAAAGTCGTAAATTGTGAGTGGCAAAATCATTTCGCTTCCAAACATGAACCAATTGATATTTTCATATAAAACAAAAAAACATTATTTAGAAGACATGGTTGCAACCGAAAAACAAGGTTTTGCGAAAATCTGCTAACGGAGTTATTTCACAAGATGTTTCAAAGTTAGGATAAAAAACCACCTTTCGATTAACCCCGTATAATAAGTCAAATACAAAATTTTAGGAAAAACTCACTATACTAAATTAAAATTTATAAACGCACAGTGTGCTAAAAAAATCATCAAAATAGGGCTAAAAATAAAAAATTTAAATACTTTGAATTCGACCAAAATATTCTTCGTTGCGCTTTTTTTTGGCTTTGAGTATAGAAGAGAGTGTTCTACATCGACTGAAGTTATTGCATACATAAAATGATTCAAAATTTCAACTTCTACACTTAGTTTTTCATCAAACACCACAGTTAAAACATTTGCAACCTTAGATAGAAATACGAAGCCATCATTTTATCAATAACTGGTTTAACTTCTTCAAAAATCTAAAACTCAAAATACAATTATGAAAATGTCATTTTCATTACAATGAATTGTACTTAATCTCATATAAACATAACATTTAACTCTATCGCTACAAAAAAACAATTGCAGAATCTTTTTGATCCCAACAGTGTTGCAAAATAGTTCAATTGTTTAATAATTTAATTGCTATAATGAAAGTCAAACTTTGTAGCTAAAAGATGTAACTTGGTCAAAATTATAATTTTATTTTACGTTAATTGCATAACATTTTAGGATTTATTTGAGCAAGTCTAGCAAGAAGAGGTTCTATGAAGAATATTCGGCAAATACTTGACTTTCAGTGACCAAATAACCACTTGACTTTACGTCCTTCTCTAAGTCTCACTATTTTTTTCTTCTATGGCTGTTTTGAGTGGTTTAAAAACATTTATTCTTCTCCAAGTCTCCCTTCACAGTGTCATTCAACCTTTGTTGGAGATAACCTAAAGGGGTGCTTTTATATAGATTGTACCGTACATTTTTGATCTGTCATCATTACTACTTAGTACATGACTTATTTAGGCTAATTACAGACTTTACAATACTTATTGGCAAAGGCTATATCTCAATTTTTAAAGTATACTAAACTCAGTCATTATTAACAGCAAACATGATCTCTCAACGCTATCGTAGCCTTGTTTGAATTCGACAAATAAGTTTTATACGTCTACATTGTACTCCCATCTTTTTTCTAATATTGATCTGTAAATCGCCTTTCTTTTTCTTAATCTGCATTAACATTTGCCTATATATTCTTCAGCAAAGGGTAATAGTATTTTTAATAAAATTTGAGAAAGTATCTTGTAACTCTCACATAGCATCATAGAGCTGCCACAGTAATGATGCCACTTTATTTTGTTTCATATTTCTTATACATATTAGACATATATATATATATATATATATATATATATATATATATATATATATATATATATATATATATATATATATATGTGTATATATATAAACGATTAAAAAATACATACCATCTCAAGACTCGTGTTCTTCTATCAATGTTCAGGTGCATAGTACTTAAAATCTTTCTGAGGCGATTGAAGACAGCTTACGCCTTTTCTATACGACATCTTATTTCCTGTGAGTGATTCCATTTCTTAATTAGGCTGCATCCAAGGTATGTAATCTGGAATGGTATCTGGAAGTCTCGTCCGCATATCTTAAATTGTGTATGATTTCACTATTTATATTTATACCTTTCTTATACCTACTTAAACCATCAATAGCTACCCTGAACAGCATTTCCAAGTAAGTATTAAACAACGTTGGTGACAAAATGCAGCCCTGACGTACTCCCCGTTTTATCGTGAATTCTTGTTAGGTTTAGTTGTCTACTCGTACAGTTACCCTTTGCTGTAACTATAAATTTTTAATTAGTCGTAAATCTTTGTCATTAATACCAGATTTTTTCAGTATTTCAAAAAAGTTTTGATGTTGCACCTTGGCATATGCTTTTTTAAAGTCTATAAAGCATGCATAGACGTCGCAATTTACGTGTCGAGCTCTGTGTATCAATACTTGTATAGAAAATAGGGCTTCTCGCATTCCCAGTCCGCTTCTAAACCCAAACTGAACACTGCTAATGTTTTCTTTAAGTTTTCCATATATGCGTAATCAGAGTATCTTTTGGGATTTGCCTTTTCGGGGGAGGGATGAAAGTGGAAACTAGCCAATCTGTAGGAAATTCTGCAGTCTCATAGATTTTGTTTAGACGACTCGTTAGGAGTTTGAGTTAGTTCTTTTCAAATAGTTTCAATATTTCAGCTTGTATGTTATTAGGTCCATGTGCTTTGTTGGATTTTAGTCTTTTTATTGCATATGTTAGTTTTCTGAGCGTTATTTCTGGTCCTGAACATCCAAAAACACTGTCTTCTGTCTTTTGCTCCCCCTTGAATATTTCTTTCATGTATTGCCTCCATCTCTCATGTATTCTCTCATTTTTATTCTTCATTCCTCATTTTCGTAGAGCAGATTGTAGTGCTTGTCTAGCATTAAGTTATGACTTCGTGATCTAGGGATTATATTTCTATGCATTGATTTGTAGGCATGATTTTTTTGCTTCTTTAATCTTTTCCTTAATGATCTTGTTTATTTATTTGCACCTTTCCTCATTCTTATTTTTGTGTTATTTTAGTTATTCCATTAGCTTTAATATTTCTTGTCCCATCCACAGCTGTTTCTTTATATTGTTTTCTCGTTTATGTTTATTATATGCCATTAAATTACAGATGTTTTCTTGATTAATATCTGAGATTACCATGCTGTTTATTTTGTTTTTGATCTCCTCTTTGACTTCGTCTTTTGTGGTTTTATCTTTTAACTTCTTGATGTCCGGACGTTTTTGTGCTTTTCTTTTATGAACTTTTTTATGTGGAGTTTGAAACGTCCTAGTAAAAGATTATGGTCTGATAAGACATCTGCTCTTTGGTATGTTTTTGCGGATTTTACGAAATTCTGAAATCGTTTGTTGATGATGATGTTATCAATCTGGTTTTTAATAATTTTTTTTAACGGTCAGCTAGAGATTTTCAGCTGTAGAGTCTTCGAGGTGGTAATTGGAAAAAGGTGTTTATTATTGCACTATCCGTTTCCTGACAGAACTAAACAAGGAGGACTAGTCTATCATTTCGCGTTCCTAGTCCAAAGTGTCCCACAGTATTGCTAACACCTCCTTTGCCTACTTTGGGGTTGAAATCTCCTAGCAGAATATTCACTTCTTATTTTTGCTATGTTTTAGGGATTCTTTTATGAGTTTTATTGTTCACGTTAACTGGTTTACCATGAATTTTGAGTAATGCAACTCTATTCCTATAAAAATAAGTACACATTGGTTAACTTCTTTATTTACTATTGTAGCCACTTTGTTTTTGTTTCTTGTAGTAGTATCTACACAGTAATATATTGTGTGGTTTTTTGTTTCGCACTGGCCTAAATTGGGCCATCTAACTTCACTGCATCCAAATATGTCAATATTAAGTCTTTGCATTTCTTTAAGATATTCACTTTTCCGGTCTGGAATAAACTTTGTACATTCCATGTACCAATCTTCTTATCATCCTTAAACCTTAATATTTGCGGCAACTCGGGAATTCTTATCACCCTCTCCCCACTTAAAGGATTCCCGGAACTAAGGTCTGTTTCTATATTGACTTGATCCATTGTGATTATACTACTTCGGGAAAGTTAATTGAAGTGGTTTTCCGTTGCCTTCCCCAATGATTTTTCTTTCGTGTTAGGTTTACTCCTTGGGAATGAACATGTGACAGGATTTATTTGGTTTCGTAGGGATCTTGGGGTATGGATATGACTTTCCCGGCATGAGTTGGGGGATAGCCATGGCTCGCGTGGGCAGGGTTACATACCTGCATTAGATCTATCTCATACCGGGATCGTACAAGAGTATTTACCCGCTACCACGAGTACAGATTATTTAAGTTCTAGACTTGCTACAAGTATATTTTTAATACGCAACTTCGTTTATACGATTCTTAAAAGTACCCTTAGAATGTGGCTACTTTTCACTATTTCATAGCTATTTATAGTACGGAATAACTATTTGGGGTAATTGTTCTTACGAAGATCGAATTTTTAAATTACAAAAAAAAGTAGGTAGTGAGGACTTGCAAGAGCAGAGTATAGGGTACACTGTAAACCTTTATTTATGGATTTAGGTATTATGCCACTACCTTCACTCTTTATATATAAGAGGCTGATTGAAATTCATGCCAACAAAGGTAAGTTTAACCTAAACTCCAACTTCCATGATCACGATACAAGAGATTACGATACTGGAGATGCTATTAACGTCAACATCAACGTCAACGTTTTAGGTTGACAAAGAGCATAAAAAATTCGACTGATGTTGGTTTGTACAACTTTTTGCCAGATGAAGTAAAAAGTAACATCCACAAGGAAAACAATTCCTGTAGCTGGCTGTATACCACGTATCACAAAAAAGAGGTTAATCTTCGTAAATGGGTATATTTATTTAAAAACCCATAAAGGGCTGCATCAAAAAAACAAACGTTTTCGGACTAAACAGTCCATCATCAGGTTTAGAATTGCTAGGTTAAAATGTCTGAGCCACCAAAATACCAGGGTAAAAACCCTTTAAATAATAAATAAATATACCTATTTACGAAGATTAACCTCTTTTTTGAAGTAAAAAGTCTTTACTTGAAGATTAAAATCAAATCAAACTTTTTGAACCATTGTTTCTATTCAAAAAACTAAGTACAGCTTTTACTCAATAGTCCTAGTTTGGTCAGGCTATTTGCCTATTATGCAAATATTTCATTTTTATATGTTTTTATTTGACGTGTTTATCGTATCTTAAATTTTTAATATAAAATATATATTTGTAATGTTCGCAAAAAAATTTTTATATGTATGTATGTAAATTGTCACTATTCCTTTGACTTGTCAAAAACAAAACTATTTTTGTATATTGACTAAATAAATTCTTTCTATTCTATTAAAAGGTCATAATAAAACAGTTTTACAAAAGTTTGTGTAGCTATTGTGTAATTTAGGAAATACTAGTATTTTATATAAAAATTACCGTATAACTTTTCACATATTATAACCAGAAAATTGACCTGTATTTTGCGGCGCACATAATTTATTAACCTTCGCGTAGACTTTTTATTCCTAACTGTAAACCAACTAAGTGCATGTAAATAAGGCTTAACAGAAAGGGAGAAATGTGATATCTTACATAAAACTAGCACAGCCATGATCAATTTACATTCAATTTTTAAAATACGCTTCTACACATGAATAACTTTTTGTTGAATGCCTTTAGAGTCCGTCTACCTATGCTAGAAGAATATGCATTGAAACAATGTTATTATCTGTATTTGTTTAATTTAACTATCGGCGTGAGATAAAGGCCAGCAAAGATATTATTGAGATAGTAGTGTTGCATGCAATAGTGTTGACAAAAGTGAGAAATATGGATGAAGAAAAAGTGCCACTTTTGGTAACTGGACCTAGTAAAAGTCCTATAGTGAAATCTGATGAGAGCGTGAGTAATATTTCCGTAAGATTTAATTTTATGTACATATATGGCATATTTACAAAAACAATTTTTTTATTTATTAATCGCATCAATCAGTGAGTGTTATTAGCGGGAGAACAAGAGACAATTTATTACAATATAAGATTACAAAGTAAACTACAATTTCAGTTGAGATATTAATTAACAATTTGACTTCTATTATATTAAGATCTATGAAACATAAAACTTATTTATAATTCAAGCCACCAGAACCAGAGTGGTCCAAGTGATAGAAATCAAAACTAGAGATATGGGCCAAAATAGTTTAGTAAAATTTTCGAGTTAATGTAGAAAATTAAGTAAATAATAAACACATTGCTTAAAGCATAATACTTAAAAAATTACTAAGTTTGTAATGGGCTATAGCCTGATGCTAATTTTGTTAGTATTTGTAATTTTTTAACAGTTGGGCCACTTTGGCATTGGCTGTTTGAGACAAACATGTCAATAAAAGTAAGAATAATATGCCATAGGGTATGAAAATAACCCATCAAATAGAAATAAATTCATGTAATATATCAGAAACAAATGTAATATATCAGAGGTAATGACTTATTAAAATGAAAAATTACGAATTAAAACTTATTGCTAGTTTTTTTTACTTAAGTTGTAATCAAATTTTTAGTTTTATTGTTTTTAAATGTTTTCATTATACACTACTTCACTGAAAAATCGCTCATTGTTCCGTCTAATTCATTTCTTGCAGTGTTTGAGTCCGCTAGTTTGTGGTAGAATTGATGATAGATGGGCGAAACATATTCTAGTAAAGACAGAAGGTCTTTCTTGTTTTTAGGGTTGATTTTTCTTCCATCCGGATAGAGTGTTTCGAGCTCTAGGTTAGAAGCATCTTGAGAATTCCTTTTACTGAATTTAACTTCAGTAAAAAGGACTGGATTATTCGAATATTTAAAAAACATGGAGAATGGATACATCCTGGACTTATCAACGCTTATCTTTCTGTTCGTAATGTTACTTCTAAGGCTTTCGTCGAGACGAAATCGTCTCGTTTCATCTGTAGATACTACCTTGAATGTATTCTTTTTTCTTGCTGCTGTTATTACGGTGTTTCAATGCTTCGGAATGTATATGTTTCAGAAATACCTCTTCTGCTTTTCTATCAAGCCGAAAGCTCGGTCACAAGATAAATAGGAATGACCGCTCACTGTAAATTTGTGATCAATATGTTCCACAGTATAAGCTCGATTTGATACAATGTACATACACAACACCGCAAATTCTTTGTACGTACATTATCTCTAATAATTTTATTAAACATGAACCTATTTCCTGTGGCCCTCTGGATGCAGTCGATTCGTCCCAAACGTACATAAAAATGTCATCGGTAGTAGCATTGTAAATCCCTAAACAGTAAGTCCATAACTGCCGTTTATAATAGCATATTCCAGTTGAAATTACCGGCGTTGGAAGAGTCTTCTTCAGATCAAATATAATTACTGTGGTGTCATTGTTTTTAGTTGCATACTGTATACCAATTTTCATATTATATATTCATGACACTTTCCGCTTTTCTTAAATGAACCTCCTTGGTAGTGGTAAGTTCGGCCTTCTTTAAATGTTAACTATTTTTACAAGCCTCCATTTTTACTTTGAAATTATTGTATTTCTTACATAAATCTGTTATAGGAGTATGAAATGATAAGTTGAACTTCTCGCTGAATGTTTTTTCAAAGATGTATTTAGAAACAGGTCCGCTGACTTTCTTTTTATATTCGGAATACATTATTGCCAAATTCAAATTAGGTGGCAAATGCTGTCTTGTCTCACTTTTGTGTCTGTTCTAGTCAGAATCGTATTTTGAAAAAGTTTTCATGAACTTCTTTACTTCCTTTTCTTTCAGCTCAGGGGTTTTGTTTTTTGGGACATGTTTACCTGGCTTGTCAATAGGGGGTATATCACCAACTGATTTGCAAACATTAATTTGTTTTCCGTTTATATCTGGTAAATGATACAGTCTGGAAAATTCTCTCGGCTTTATTGTGGCATCGTTTGCATTTTGTTTATATGATCTTGCTTTAATGACGACATTTACGAATGAACACAGAACAATTTAACTTAGAGATAAGATATCCATGAGTTAATCTTCTGTGCCATACACGCAAACGAGCATTTTTATCGTATAAATAACGGTCAATGCTTGTGTCATACGACAGAATAATAAACAATCAGAATGCCCACTCTGCTTGAAACAATAACTACGCTCATCTCGTTCGCGCCGACGGAATCATCCATGTTTTAATCGAAACCAGTGCTGTTCAGTGGCAGTTTATCTGGTGTACATAGAAGAATTAACCCGGCTTAATTTATTTACGGAAACTATAGATATAATATACACTATTTTATTCGTACTTTTAGTTGAAAAATATATTAAATTATTTTAAATGTACTAAATTATTAACCTTTAAAAATTTAAATTACAGTTCTGTCGTAGCTTGTCACAAATTTCTCAATTCGAATCTGTTTCCGTCTAAAATATGGCGATCGCGTGCTGACAAACTTCAAAGGCGGCATCTGAGAGTAGGCAATCTGATTGTTATTTATTCTGTGGTCACACCATCAATTTATTGTAGTCTTAATAGTGTGTACAAACGATTGTGACTGATGCTATTCACTTACCTTAGAGCACCTTCGGTGCATATTCCGACGCAATTCCTCCACTCTATTTTTCCTTCTGTGGTATAATCGTTTAAGATAGCAAATAACGCGACCGATGTTGCATTAAATTCTATTGGTTTGCAGAAAAGTATTTCTTCTACCACTGACTTTCCATCACAAAATTTAACGTAGGTAATAAAATAAGCATCTTTATTGGTGTCTGTTGCCTCATTAAGATAAATCGAAAACAGCTTGTCGCGCAACTTCCCAAGTAACTGATTATATAATATCTAGGCTAAAATTTGGACATGCTTGTTTTCCTACCCATCTTGCAAGAATTCATGTGATTGAGAGTAAAAAACTGTGTGGAATGTGGAGTAGAAGGCGACCTAGATCATGTACTTTTTGGTTGTGCCAAATATAATTTGGAATCCACCGTTTTATATAATAATATTGTTCATATTACACGTAAATCTCCGTTTAACGTTTTATCTGCCCTAGCCACCCAAAATAGATTAATTTATGATTGCATAATCGATTTTTTGACCAAATGTAATATTTTTCTTTAGTTAAAAAAAAATTGTTTCTACATTTTACCTTTGTTTTCTCTCCTTTATATGTTTAATCCTATTTACCGTGGCCTAGTTTTCCTGTGTATGTATATATTATAATGTCCTGATGGGCCCCTGGACATGAAGCGAGTGACCCATGTTAATTGTATATGTTTATGGATAAAAACGTGAATGTATGTATATATATATATATATATATATATATATATATATATATATATATATATATATATATATATGTATGTATGTATATATATATATATATATATATATATATATATATATATATATATATATATATATACATATTTTCTTTTCTTTTCAATAATGTTTGTACTAATTTCTCAACTTTATATTTATCTATTTTAAATGAAATGAGGTTGAATGCTCGAATAAATGAACTTTGAAAATAAGGCTATTATCGAGCACAAGTTAATTAAATCTAGCCCAAGTACTTTCGCTTAAAATAGCATCCTCAGGGGCATCTGAAATAAGCCAAGAAAACGTTTTTTAGATGAAGTAAATTAGTTAACTTCGATAAAAAACTCGAAGTTAATGGATGAAAAAAGAGTTTTTGAGATTAACGTTTTTGACTTACTTCGTCAAAATGTGAACTATCCGGCAAGCGTAGAATGTCGAAACATTAAAAATAACATAAAATTGTACAAAACACTACACTAAAATGAGGACAAACAGTTTAAAATTACTTTTACGCTACATTCTCTCTCAGTATCTGGAGGGATAATGATCTAAGCGGAAATGATACGGTGACATATGACATATGACAACTTTGATAGGCAGTCAAAGTTATGGATCTGTGATCAACAAATATTAAAATTCTGTATAAGTTGTCATTGGCCAGAGGTCCAACTAGAACTACTACTGAAAAAATCAGCTGATGAAGTATGACATATAGAATATTTTGATTTAAACTAGATTGCATAATCCAGATCTCACACTCACACCCTTCTGTAATAATAAGGTTGTAGGTTTGAGGCTAAATGAAGTGTACATAAAGTGTGAATGAAAGAAATAGTCCAAATGATCTATTGGACAGTGGGTAGTTGACTACAATAAAATGGTCTACCAGGCACTGTCAATACTGCAAAACGAGAAGAAAATTTACTATGAAATTGAAATATTAAAATTAGATCAGAATTAAAAGCAGTGTGTAAATGGGTATAGTTCAAGTAGTTCAGTTAAACCTCAAGCCAATGGGGGAACTATAAAACTAATATGTAATAACATTACTAAAGACCAACTGACCAACAGGTGTTGAAATATAAAACTGTGGAATTAGTATATGCAGATTATGCAGAGGTATGAAGAGTGAAATCAACTCCAACTGTGGATCAATTGAATCTGAGCAAGCTAGTTGTGTAAATTGTTAAATATAAAAGTAATGCTGAACAGAGCTTGAAATTGGTAGATTCTTAATGTGTAAACTCAGTGCAGGAAGTCTAGACAGCCGAGCTGGGTCCACTACGAGGTGAAGCTGTAATAAAGTTTTTAAAAATAGGTTTAAATTTAGTACAGTTTAAATTAATTTAAGTATTAAGACAATGAGAGTTTCCATTCGTTTCCTTTGTGATCTCCAAATATTCCAATAGATCCAACTCCAAATAGTTTTTCTTTCTACTGATTTCATGAAAAATAGACGACCCAGTATTGATGTTGAAATTGTGTTTGCTAGACTCTAAATGTTGACCAAAACTTATAGAGTTTGGTCTTTTTAAATGTTCTGATATTCTAGTAGATAGCTTTCTAGTGGTTCTGCCTACAAAAGAGGCATCACAATCATCACACTTTAATTTGTAAATACCACTTTTGTCAAGTGTGTTCAGCCTGTCTTTGGTGTTAATTAAAAAGTGTGATGTTTGTGATGCCTCTTATGTAGGCAGAACCATTAGAAAGCTGTCTACTAGAATATCAGAACATTTAAAAAGACCAAACTCTTCAAGTTTTGGTCAACATTTAGAGTCTAGCAAACACAATTTTAACATCAATACTGGGTCGTCTATTTTGCATGACATCAGTAGAAAGAAAAACTATTTGGAGTTGGATCTAATGGAAGATTTGGAGATCACAAAGGGAACGAATGGAAACTCTCATTGTCTTAATACTCAAATTAATTTAAACTGTACTAAATTTAAACCTATTTTTAAAAACTTTATTACAGCTTCACCTCGTAGTGGACCCAGCTCGGCTGTCTAGACTTCCTGCACTGAGTTTATACATTAAGAATCTACCAATTTCAAGCTCTGTTCAGCATTACTATTGTATTTAACAATTTACACAACTAGCTTGCTCAGATTCAATTGATCCACAGTTGGAGTTGATTTCTCTCTTCATACCTCTGCATAATCTACATATACTAATTCCACAGTTTTATATTTCAACACCTGTTGGTGAGTTGGTCTTTAGTAATGCTATTTCATATTAGTTTTATAGTTCCCCCAGTGGCTTGAGGTTTAACTGAACTACTTGAACTATACCCATTTACACACTGCTTTCAATTCTGATCTAATTTTAATATTTCAATTTCATAGTCAATTTTCTTCTCGTTTTGCAGTATTGACAGTGCCTGGTAGACCATTTTGTTGTAGTCAACTACCCACTGTCCAATAGATCGTTTGGTCTATTTCTTTCATTCACACTTTATGTACACTTCATTTAGCCTCAAACCTACAACCTTATTGTTACAGACGGGTGTGAGTATGAGATCTCGATTATGCAATCTAGTTTAAATCAAAATATTCTATATGTCATACTTCATCAGCTGATTTTTTCAGTAGTAGTTCTAGTTGGACCTTTGGCCAATGACAACTTATACAGAATTTTAATATTTGTTGATCACAGATCCATAACTTTGACTGCCTATCAAAGTTGTCATATGTCACATGTCACCGTATCATTTCCGCTTAGATCATTATCCCTCCAGATACCGACAGAGAATGTAGCGTAGAAGTAATTTTAAACTGTTTGTCCTCGTTTTAGTGTAGTGTTTTGCACAATTTTATGTTATTTTTAATGTTTCCACATTCTACGCTTGCCGGATAGTTCACATTTTGACGAAGTAAGTCCAAAACGTTAATCTCAAAAACTCTTTTTTCATCCATTAACTTCGAGTTTTTTAACGAAGTTAACTAATTTACTTCATCTAAAAAACGTTTTCTTGGTTTATTTCAGATGCCCCTGAAGATGCTATTTTAAGCGAAAGTACTTGGGCTAGATTTAATTAACTTGTGCTCGATAATAGCCTTATTTTCAAAGTTTATCTATTTTAGTCTTTTTGATTGCAAATAATTTTAACTGCTCCTAATGAAATTAAAAGATCATGTAACTGGCTGTATGGCAAACTGCCAAAGCCATTATAAACAAAAAAAAACTGATTATATACATCTTCCGCTATATCACCAATTCGACGCAACAGTATCATTTGATAGAGGTATAGACTAAATTTTTTTTTTTTCAAAATAATCTTCAAACATAGTTTCCACAATTTGAATTGCAGTTGGCAAAATAAGCTCTTTACCGATAGTGTGAGGCTTTTTACATCTGGCTATTTGATATGAGACTTTACCAGAGCCAAGTAAAGCTTTTTTATTCACAGTTAAATATTTTTTTTAATAATTTTTGCTTTTTATGTGATTTTAATTTGAAGTCAAAGAATTCCTGGGGTTTGTGAATATACTCACTATGAAGTGTTTCCAAAATGCTGTCACCTGCTAAAATTTTTGAGCAAATAATACATATAGGCCTTTTTTATTCATTTAATACAGTACAAGTAAACTCAAAATTTAAGTATTCTCGAGAATATTTTCTTGATTTTATTTTTGGAACCACTCTCGCCTATGCACTTGTTGATGCTTCACTGGTATCTAATACTCGCTTACGCCCAGTTGAAAATATTTATCCATGATTTTGTATAAAGTTATATGTACCTACTGCTTGGGATATCTTATTGTAGTACCCTACATTAAGCTTACACTGCAATTAACACGCAAACTAGAACATACATTTTCACAATAAATTTCACAGGTACACAAGGACTGTCCAAACTGGCTCGACTAAGACAGGTCAAAGTAGAGTATATACCCCCTAGTAAGGTAACTCCCATATAAAGTTTCGGGAGAGAGATAACCAAATCGGAGGTTAGTCAGGCATTAAACTTAATGAAAACCAATAAATCTGCTGGTTCAGATGAATTACCAAGCGAGCTATTAAAGTTGGTCAACGAGAAAAATCTGGAAATAATAGTAGAACAGTTCAACGCTATCTATACTACGGAAATAATCCCTAGAGAAATGTTGACATCAGCATTTGTGTGTTCGCCAAAGAAAGTGAATGCCAAAGAGTGCAGTGACTATCGAACCATAAGCTTAATGTCACATACCTCGAAAATTCTGTTGAAAATTATCCACGCCAGAATTCAATCTATACTGGAGATGGATATTAGTGACACACAATATGGTTGTTCCGCAATGGTATGGATATCAGAGAGGCATTATTCTTCTTCAACGTGCTGATTCAGAGATGCTGCGTGGTAATTCTGTAGTTGTATGTACTTTGCATAAATGTTTCAAACGAACCCTTTCCGATATCTTTCTAGTGAAACAAAATAAAATATTTCCTATGATCTTATTTTTTTTCGTTGTATATTATAAAGGTTATAAACTGGACACAGTTGAAAATAGCTCTGGATTCGCTTTTGCCCTCGGATATCTTCTACCGTACTTTTTATTGAATATTATTACAAAAAACGAATAGACTTCGAAGTGAGTGACTCATTTCGAAAGTTATTATGGAATTTTTAGTACACACATCATTTTAACCAATAATTTATTTCTTCATTGTAGGAAGGAGAATCCTCAACATCAGAATCGTTATCAGTTAGACTAGGTCTAACAGTAGTTAGAGATTATGGGACGGATTTTCGCTCAGTTGGAAGAGTTATTCCACCTGAAGAGCGGATGACATTTACCTGGAACGATATAAACGCATACGCAAGGACAAAAACTACCAGAAGTAAATTTTGTTGTTTTGGATTTATGAGTTACACATTTGATGAACATATACTAAAAAATGGTAAGAAGTATTTAATTACTATATTTTTTATTTTACATCTTTTATTTCAGTCGTATACTTAGCATTTATTGCCCTAGAAAATGCCTTCGATAAAGTACCGAGAGAAAAACTATGAAAAATATTAAGAAAAAAAGAAATAGACAACGAGTTATTAAAAGAAAGAAATATACAATGATAACAGCAATGCATTAATTAATAATAATTCAACATCAGATACGTTTACAATAAATCGAGGTTTACGATCAGAAATAGCACTTAGCCCAACACTATTTTAAATATTTATGGATGAAATTATTGTAGGAAATTTATTTATGATAAAAATTAGATATGTATAACAAGGAGTAAAAAACTAAATGTAGAAATCTCCGAAGAGAAGTATTTGCTGATGATTTGGTGCTAATTGGAAAACCAGAAAACGAACTTCAGAATAATTCGTAGATATGAAAAGAAGTACACTAAAAATGAAATGAAAATAAATATTAAAAAACCAAAAGTTATCCAGATAAGAGAACCAAGAGAAGTTATTATAGAAATTGAAGGAACAAAAATAGTAGAATTAAGTTTACAGTTTTAAATACTTACTAGTAATAATAAAAGAAACAGGCTATCTAGAAGTAGAAATCAATAGCAGAGTAAAGAAAACAATGAACAAAAATAATGCAAAAAAATACACAAATAAACGATTTTAAAGCGGTTTATAGACCTGTTCTTACTTTTGGCAGCGAGTCATGGGTCCTAACAGAACTGCAAAAGAGCAAGATATAGGCTATAAAGATGTCATTTTTAAAAAGAGGTAAAGTTGCTACCAATATAGATAGAATATGGAACACGGATATAATTGGAGTTTTTTTAATAGAGACAGCTGAGTTGGTGGTGGTCATTTACAGATTTAAACACCTAGCTCCATCCAGGAAAGAAATCTGAAGTACCAACTGACATGAATAAACTTATCTGATAGAAAAAAAAAAATAAAATATTGGTTTGCCAAATAAAGTAATGTAAAGTAAATGAATTGTAAAACTAAAAGCTAGTTTTGTATGTATACGATTACACCTCAGTAAGAGTATATCCTATGATTCAAGCACGTTTGTAATTAAACTGTATAGAGCATCTGCAGATCTATTTTCGTTAATATCAAAAAACCCCAAAAATCTTTCTGTTATCTGACCAATTTTGTTAACAAAACGGATTGTAAAAGACACTGTGATTTTTCGGTTATATCATTAGTATCATCTGCCTCAAAAAATTGATTTTCAATAATTTCTCTTGGAATTTAATTTTGTATGTACCTAATCTCGAAGATCATCTATTACTCGTTTTGTATTGTTTTCGGCAACACCTTCACCCCTTCTGTTTTTTACTATGATCTTGTATTTCCTGATTGCGTTTAATTGAAAAATTAAAAATTTCTTTAAAATTACCCATATTCGAAGAATTATGGCTCTCATCCCGATCGCAAAATGCAAGTTCTTGTTTTGCTAAATTAATCGTAACATCAATTGAAATATGAAAATAGAATTCTATTTTTTCTTCTTTATATAAGTTATTGGATAAAACTGGATTTTCAGCTAAAGCACTGTCAATAGCTTGCGTATTTTTTTTTTCTGTTTTAGAAATAAACAATTATTTAAATAATATTTTTTTATAGAGTTTTTTTTTTTGACACTAACTGATAAATTTTTCAAATCTGAATATCCCTTACTCGCCCAAACATTTTGCTTCAAATTTGAAAACAGTCGATAAGGACAACAAAAAGATAATTTCTAAAATTACTACCGCATAACCATTTATGGATTTTATACCATATTGTTTTAATGATCTCGAAAATGGTCGAATATTCTTTTTATCTGTGGATAAAATTTGTAAATTTGCCAAAGGAAGGCCCATTACAATCATTTCTAATCTTTCTTGATTTTGGCGCCTTGAAAAAGCGTTTCAATCAAACCTCAGATTAATCGTTTAAAATATTCATAGCCCGAAGGCTACTGAATTCATCGCCTATAAAAATGATAAAATCACTGACTAGCCGCGAAGCCACATTGCTCCTATGTAAACGTAAGACAGAGAGACGGATAGAGGTTTTTTGTTTTTTTTAAGGCGAACATTTGAAGCACCTCTGAATTATTTCGAAGAGAATGAACTAAAACTTCGGAGAGTATATAAAAAATGGCTTTTTTACTCTAAATAGGTATTATGTTAATATTTATAAATCACAATTTTGAAATAAGTAATTTATAATAATTAATGTACATTTGAAGAGGTTAGGCGGTGCCTACCTTGCCTACGCCGACGGACCGCCCTTGCTTTACACAAAAGTTCGCGATTCTCCAAAAGTGACTTATTTATTGTAAAAGTTATACAACAGACTGAAATATTATTTTGTTCACATCCTAGCCTTATATAGGAGGAAGTAAGAAAAATTTAGTGAAGTGACTGTAGATGTCAATTGATTGGATCGCCGTCGGATGGTGACGGACAAAATCACTAGTTATTAATAAGAGGGTACTCAGACTATGTTTCTGTTTTATCCCCTTTCTCATTTCAAATTTCTCTGATTTCTTTTATGACATTTGTACTGTCGCTTTAACTGTCTGATAGGTAGATTTATTGCTGGTTTTTATAGTACGTGTATCTCCCCTAAGTAAATCCATATTTTCCGTGTCAAAAGCTGCTCCTAGATCTATAAAGGCTAAAAATAGTTCTTTGCTTTCTACCAATCTTCTCTTTATTGTCATTGTCTTTACGAAAACGTTGCCATCGTTTCTACTGTTTACACGTATTTTGGTATGATCCTTAACCAATCTCTTCCATTCTATTCTAGCTATTCTTACTGTAATAATCGTACTGCTTTTTTCATTTTTTCTTTTTCTAGATTGTCATCTAAATATTACTCTTATATTTTTAGTACTTCCTGTTTTTCGACCTTAAGTTGATTATGACTTTGTATCATTGCTCTTATTTCTTTCTTTTTATCACCTCTTAGTCTTTTAGTTCTTAATCAAAATGATCTGTTATTAATCCTATACCTACTGTTCCATTATTTTCTTTTTAAATTTAAAACTCTCTCTTCTTTACTGCGTTTCGTGTCTTTGATCTGTAATCCGGATAAACGTTTTTCATGCATTTTTCTTTTTCTTTATCAAATCTTTAATGTCCTAGTTTCACCATTTTGTTGTTGTTAGTTTTTTATTATACTTTCTTCTTTCACATATATCTTATCTGCCTTTCCAAGTAATATTTTGTCTTCAATTTCAGCCATCTTCTTCCAGTGTTCACCTCACTTTGTGATTATCTATTCTTGTGAATTCTTCATCTATTTTTTTTTTAGTATTGTAATCATATCTTTCTTCCAATTGTCTTAATCTTTCAGCTTGATAAGTGCAATTTTATTCTATTAAAATTCTTTATCTACATTTGTTACATTACCCAACAGTTTTGCCGCCTGTGATTTGACACGATTTCTGATGTTTTATCGGTCATCACATTTTTTAATTTGTTCGTCAGCTTTTGTGTTTGTACGATATAGTCAATAAGACTTTTCACGTTTATTTCTATTACTACAAATGTATGTTTATCTTGTATATTTTGTTTCCATAAAGTATTCCATATTAAGAGGACATTTTTTCTGTGAAAGTCTATTACATATTTTTATTCTGTCCTAGTCTCTCATGGTAACTATGTTTTCCGTCTTATATTATTAAATAGGTTTGTATTAGTGCAAGGTTCCTTTTAGGTCCTTAGTTAAAAAAACTCATAACAAAATATATTTTAATTTACTATTTTGGTCTAACAATAACTTGGGTTATAATCACAATTAGTAAGCGAAACAGGTTTGTAAACAAATGAAATTGAGCTACGCTAATATTATGTAGCCATACTCTAAATTCAGTACTACATATAATGACCATACTTTTACACATTATTTAATTCTATTTATATCTATAAATATCCAAAACCTGTGACTCCCTAATATAAGTTTACTGTTTAAGTTTGGGTGGTCCAATAAGCCGATCTCTCAGCTATATATCAGAATCTATTCATGTTATAACTTTAGGAGAAAAAATTCCTTAGTAAAAGTGGACAAGAGAAATCGCTGGAAAACCTGTAAAGAAAAATTTGAAAACCAGTTTTTTGTGAAATATGCCCAATTATACCAAGTGATAAATAAGTAAACTAGAAAGAGGCCTAAATTCCGCACAAAGGTGTTCAAGTACTTTTTTTTAGTTTTTTAAATAAAGGGTGGGGGAGAGTGGGAAAGTATTTGTAGATAAATACCTATAACTTTGGTTTGAATTAACCGATTTTAACGAAATTAGTGTCATTAGAAAGAGTGAAGATGATTTAATCTACTAATCTAATAAATCTACTATAAAACAAATGCATTTAGTTTTAATTGTCATGGGTAAAGGGTGCTTTCGAATAGAAAAAATTAAAATTTGTTTTTCTTCAAAATGTTTAACGGAAATACCTATTTATTATAAATTATATTAAAACCGGTTTAAATTCGTAACAAAATGGCGCAAACCGCATGTTGATAGCTTTTGTAGAACTCGAATATGAATAAAAACGCATAAACATAAGTAAGTATAGTATTGACTCACCCTTTATTCTAACTTAAAATTAAATATGTGAAAGATTATACAAATATCTTGATCATTAAAACTTAATGTCCAATTAAATCTTCAAATTGTTTTCCATCGTCGTCCACACAAAGATGTAATCTTTAGCGCGTAGACATAGCAGCTGCTTCAATCTCAGCTGTTGATATAATATTTATTGCGTTTATAATCTGCTGTTTCATGTCGTCACGCGTGGTTGGTCGAGTTTAATATACTAAGTTCAATTTTCTCCACAGATAAAAGTCCAAACATATTGTCTGGAGATCTAGCTGACAATGAAAATATACTTCCCCTTCCAATCCATTTATTTGGATAACTTGCAATACAAATAATCCGAACTCGATTGGAAAAGTGCGCAGGACACCCGACATGTTGTAATATCATATCTCTTCTTGTTTGTAAAGAAATATCTTCCAAGAAAACAGGCAACTGATTTTCCAGAAAATCCAAATATGTGTCGCCATTTCAAGCTTTATCAAAGAAATATGCACCTACGATCTTTCCATCAACTATACCACACTAAACATTAAGACTCCATCTACCTTGAACTTGCACCTCATGTATCCAGTGCGGATTTTCTTCAGTCCAATAATGAATCTTATGTAGATTAACACCACCTGCACTATTAAACGTAGCCTTGTCTGTCCACAAAATCTTTGACATGATATTATACGGTTGTTCTTCTAGGAGACCTAACATCCACTTGCAGTAATCCAGCCTTGCATCAAAATCTCTCTCTTGTAAAGCTTGGTGGAGAAGTATATGATAAGGATGCAATCTAAAAAACAAAACAACAAATATTGGTGAAAAAGAAATCACTATAGTTACTAAAACTCAAAAAATCTTGAAAAATCCACAATTCCTTCACAAGATAAATTGTGCATAAGTATTTTTAAGAAACGGATAAAAGGATAAAAGCGCCGTGTTGCCGTTTTTATCGGAATATTAAAATAACAGTTGAATCTAAAGTTTAAAGGAAACTCCAAATTTCTGAACTTAACGTTCACTTTATAATATAAAAAACCAACCTGTGTTGTTTTAAAATCCTTAGAACAGTCTGTAGTTTTAGGTATTCTACTTATATGTGGATCCTGTTGAATTAAAGCAAGAACATTGATTGAATTATCTTCGGTCATACCTCTACTACGTCGTTTAAAACAAGGACGATGAAAACTACCAGTTTCTCTTTATTTTGTTGCCTTTTTTTCAAATACTTCTTTGCCTTAATGTCTCCTGTCAGGATATCTTACAGAATATATACGTGAGGAATAGCAGCGTTTTGGTGACATTCGAAATACACTCCAATCATATCATACAATTCTGCATTTGATATACTCATCACGAATTATTAGTACTGATAATTAATTACTAACATTTCCAATAATAATATCTATTAAAAAAAGTGCAATCTTCAATTCGAATTATAATATAACACTTCTTAACAATGTTTTGACTCATTGACACTTCCCCGTCAAATTCATTGTCGTAGCCTACTTAGTTTCGAAAAAACTATTTTTAATCATATGAAATAACAATGGTCAAAATAGGTATCAAAATTAAGATTCTTCTGCTATGAAAAAATTTGAAAGTACCTACTGACTTATTTTTTAATTTAATTTATAATACAGGGTGGGTCAATACTATACTTATTTATGTTTATGCGTTTTTATTCATATCTCTAGTTCGACAAAAACTATTAACATGCGGTTTGCTTTATTTTGTTACGAATTTAATCCAGTTCCATTATAATTTACAATAAATAGGTATTTCCTTTAAACATTGTAAAGAAAAACAAATTTTAATTTTTTCTTTTCGAAAATTCTCTCTACCGATGACAATTGGATGGTCTCATGCCAGAGTGAACCAAAAGCCGAAATTGAAAATTTTCAGTACGACAGTTTAAAGTTATGAAGGTGTTATAAAATATACGCAATATGTTATAATCTCTTATAGGATATAAAAGGTTCTAAGACTATTCAAAAGAACATTTCTTTAAGACTTTTAGTAACAGCACATGATTTTGTCTACTTTTAAAGCTGTTTGGTCAGCATTTGCAGTACATGGTTCATTTTGGCAAACTTTTTAGCACTTAGTTCTGTCTGGCATGAGAAGTATAAATAAATTGTTCGTTTTGTTTGTAATCAAGTTTATTAATACATCATTAAAACTAACAATACAAAAGAATTAAATTTTCAAGAATTATAAGTAACTAAATTATACAAATGTGTAAAAAAACTAATAGTAGCAATATTTAGATCGCATTGTTCATCTCATTTTCCTCTTCATTGTTATTGTCATTCTCTTCTTCAATGTCATCTTCCAATACTTCACTTTGTTGAAGTTTATTGTAAAATTGGTGATGGCATGGTGGTACGAATTGCAAAAGTGATCTGATATCATTAAGTTTTGCTTGACTTAATTTTCTTCCTTCGGGGTAAAGAATGCTTAAGTTTAAAGAAGCTAGGTTTACAGGTCGGCCTTTCAATCTCTTATTTAGATTTACTGAATAAAATTGTATTTCTTTGTTACGTGTGTATTTAAATTCCATAACTCCTGGATGGTCTTGAGTAAATTTCATTTGTTTTATTTTTAACCATTCTACATTTTGTTCATCTGAGTCTTTTTTGCGGTTTACCAGATTTTGTTTTAATGCATCCATACTCTTGAAATCCTCTTTTTCCATGCATACTACTTCAAACTTGTTCTTTTTAACTCTTGAGTTTGAAATTATGTTATGCTTTTGAGTGGGCACATAAATTTCAGGATGATATTTCAACTTTTTTTCTATATCACCAAAATCGCTATCGTTTTGTAGATATGAATGTCCTGGCTCAGCAAACTTATGAACTACTTCCTTTATGTTTAAAGTAGGGGACTGCACTATGTACATCCATAACGCGGCAATATTAATGTTGCGGTTTTGGCCGCCACATGAGTCAGACCATGCAATCAATATGTCCATTATGATCATGGGTATTTATGAATTTTAAAATACATGATCCTATTTCCTGGGAACCTCGTGAGGTAGTGCTCTCATCCCAAACATGCATTGTCCCGACATTATTTTCAAAATTATGTATACCAAGATTGTAGCATGAAAGCTGCCTCTTATAGTAAACAACTCCTGTGGTTAGTTTAGGAAGAAGCATTACTTTCTGAAGATCAAAACTAATTACTGTAGCTTTCCCTTCTTTACTAATATTAACGTCTTCATTTATTTCTGAGCGAGCTAACTGTACTTTTCTTTGGTGTAGTTCCTGGTTTAGTTTCTTAGTCTTTAACGTCTTTATCTTTGTTTTCCTCAGCTGCCTTTATTTCAATGTTCAACCTGTCACATGTTTGACAGGTATCTTTTCGTGGAGATTTAAAATTATGATTAAAATCACGTCTTTCTCTCTCTTAAACTATCAACATAGAGTCTGTACATTAATGACAAATTTAAATTACAATCCAAGTATTTTTTTGGGATTGAGTTCTACAGTAATGACTTGCTATGGTAGGGAAACTTTGTATATGATTTTTTATTGACTCCATTGTGGACGGTGAAGATTTGTTATGAGGCACTTTTTTCCCTCTAAGATCACTTAAATTTCCACTTTTTTTTCTTAAGCAAAGCACGATGTACTCTACTACTATTGATTTGTAATATTCCCATAAACATTTTTTTGTATACTTTAATATCTCCGTTTCAGAAGGGATATAAATTTCACGATTGCCTGTTTTTTTTTAAATATCAGTGTTCTTACGACGTCTTATTATCGTTCTATATTTTACAGCACCACTTATTATGCTTGTTTGAGTTTCCCAAGACTGTGACTCGTTATAAAACAAATTAAAAAAACTTTCTTTTTGCTGTGCTGTAAGCTTATTTTGGCAGTTTATTTTGCAATTGCAGGAATAGTCATTAAAAGATTTAGAGTGTATGACAGTACCTGAAGTATTGATATATTCTTTACCAGCTGCCCTTTTTTGCTTGCGAATATTTTTTTTCCACTTCTTAGGATCAGATTTTCTCTTCTTGTCTTGAGGTTCTTCCTGCCCTCTCGTATTTTTTTCATCTGTAAAAACACAAAATTATTAATATTTTACATAAGTAAATATTTTACATTACTTTTTTATGTTATAACATAAAAATACTTTGAAACACACATTCACTATGCATAAGACAGACAATTTACGTTCTCTTTTGCCAAAGTGAACTATGTGATTTTATTTTTTTTTTACAATTCCAATATAAATTAATGGAATATATTGCTTCATTCTTATATAGATAGGTAAATACTATGTTCTTAGGTTGGTATAACTGCTCATATTTCACTAGAACTCCCAGTGGACACTGCAAGAAATAAATTTGCACATGGTTCACTTTGGCAAAAGAAACGTTCCAAAACATAACCAAACTTTGATAATGAAGTTTTATGGCAATAAATATTATTATCTTACCTGATTCTGTAATATCCGAATCAGAACTTGGATGGTAATCATCTGAAGACCCATTACTGAAATCAGCGTGTTCATCTTCACTAGAATTTCTATCAACAATGTCATGACGATGTGAACTATGTGCACGGGAAGCCATCTTGGACTGGATGATGGTTCACTGTGGCATATGACTACCAGTACTACCATCCTTTTGCTAAATAGAATTTACTAATTTCCAGCTGATGTTTTCTGTTATTCACATAGTTCGTTTTGGCATAAGTTTAGAACAAAAGTTTGCCTCATAATAGAAATGAAAAAGTTAAAAACAAATAAAATGCACATAGTTCACTCTGGCATGAGACCATCCAATTAAAACTAAATTCAATTATTATAAAGTAGATATGAGGTCTCCCAATAAGAATGTCCTGATGTTTTTTTAACGAAAACGGTAAAAATTGCTGTAAATCAAAAAATAAAAAAAGTTTATTGCAAAATATAATAGATAACAATTATATTCTGAATAACACATCATTCAAATGTCCACCTCGACTACGTTTGCAGAAGCGAATCCAATGAACCCAATTTTCGGTCACTTTATGCAAAATATCCGCATTAATCTAACGAATGGTGTGTTCTATGTTCCTCTTCAAGTCTTTAATGGATTGTGGTTTATTTACATAGACCAATGACGTAAGATAGCCCCATAAAAAATAATCCAACGGTGTTAAATCGCAGCTTTTTGGAGGCCAAGCATCTGGTCGAACTTGTTGAATTCTCCTGGGATCTCTGGCATCAAGAGAAATCAATGTTTCCGAAAACTTTTCCTTCAATAAATTAATGGTTGGGGCAGTAGTGTGACATGTGGCACCGTCCTGTTGGAAAAACATGTTATCCAAATCCATTTTGTCCAACTGAGGCCACAAAAAATCCGTTATCATTGTTTGATACCTTTCACCGTTAACTTTTACACCATGTTCGAAAAAATAAGGTCCGATGATGACACCACGCCATAAACCACACCAGACAGTGACTTTTTCTGGATGCAAAGATTTCTGAAAAATCTCATGTGGCTTATTTTCACTCCAAAAACGACAATTTTGCTTATTCACAAAGCCGTTTAACCAAAAGTGAGCTTCATCGAAAAAGATTATTTTTTTGAAAAAATCGCCATCATTTTCGAGTTTGTCTAGAGTCCAATCAGCGAAAAAACGACGCTTATGACGGTCAAGTAGATTCAGTTCTTGAGTCAGAACAATCTTGTAAGGGTGTAGGCCTAAATCTTTTCTCAGAATTCGCCAAGTTGTCATTCTGGTGAGTCCAAGTTCCTGAGAACGACGAGTTATGGACACATTTGCATTCTCCTCTACATTGGCTCTTACAGCAGCAATATTGTCCTGAGTTCTTGCATTTCGGCGTCTAGTAGGTGGTTTCGTATCCTGCAAAGTAAATTCACGTTCAAACTTTTCCACGATTCGACTAATTACACGCATATCAGGACGATGATTTGGTCCATAACTTTCAGGTAATGCACGATAGGTATTCACAAAAGAACGAATATTAGCATAAAATTTTAGGATAATTTCCAAACGTTGTTCAAGCGTATATCTTGCCATGGTAATTTGTTAGAGTATACTAAATACAAACGTCAACAAGTGACAGTTCTACCATTTTTAAAATGGCCGCTATGACATTTCAAAAACAGGACGTCCCTATTGGGAAACCCTGTATAAATTATTTCATCTTCACTCTTTCTAATGACACTAATTTCGTTAAAATCGGTTAATCCAAACCAAAGTTATAGGTATTTATCCACACATATTTTCCCACTCTCCCCCACCCTTTATTAAAAAAAAAAAGTACTTGAACAACTTTGTGCAGAATTTAGGCCACTTTCTTAGTTTTCTTATTTAACACTTAGTTTAATTGGGCATATTTCCCAAAAAACTGGTTTTCAGAGTTTTCTTTACAGGTTACGCCCCCTAGCGGTCAACGAAGAAACTTGAAAGTTATTTCCAGCGATTTCTCTTGGCTACTTTAACTGTAATTTTTTCTCCCAAAGTTATAAAATGAATAGTTTCTGATATATAGCCGAGAGATCGGCTTATTGGACCACCCGGTACAGTGGCCACTGCGGACGGCGACCAATGCGTTTAACCCCGGTCAATCAATATTTAAATATTATTGATCTTTGTATTAAACATAAATTATTTAAATATGTTATGTTTTAAGATTATTTTTGGGGTTAATAATTAAGGGTGAATTACCTTTTTATAGGCATATGCATTCCCCAATGTTTCGTCTTTCGGTGATCCTTTTCCTCGGGCATAGATTTGTAATAAGGTTATTATGTTTCCCATTCGTATAGTAACTACCATTATTCTAGGTTAAACGACTTGTACTTTTATTATTATTCGTACCCCATCCTTGCTCTTTGGACAGTTGTACTTAGTTTGGACTTAGTATGTAGTTATCTGTTAGCTTGATCTTACCACTGCATTTTTTTTTTGTTTCGCCCAGACCCAATATTTGTATTTGATTCCCTTCCATTTCCTCATATAACCTTACCATTGTTCCATATTTTGGAGCGAGTGTTTTATATCTTTCTTTGCTGCTTGTCCTGTTTACTAATGTATATCTTAAAAAGATGAAAATCGCTAAAAAAGAAGAAGACTGGAAACGCTTTTTTTTACCATTTTTAGGATACAAATTTTTTAGTTAACTATTTGATTTTAATATTTTTCAGTTGACGGTGTAGCGTACTCAGGAGAACTTTTGGCCATATTGGGTTCAAGTGGTTCTGGAAAAACAACCCTTTTAAATACTCTAACATATCTTCCAATGGATGGAATCATCGTTTCAGGAATGCGGTGTATAAATGGTGTGCCCGTAGATCGTCACAGGTTAAGAAATGTTTCAGCTTATGTTCAACAGGATGATTGTTTTATAACAACCTTGACAGTGCGAGAACATTTAATCTTTCAGGTATATATCGATATAGAAATGTTTATGCTAATATTACTTGTATCGTTTAGTGTTATACTTTTACATTTTTTGTTCTTATTATTTCCTTCGGTCTGTCTAAAAAAATATTTATATTAAAATTTTTAGGCTCTAGTAAGAATGGAACGCACTGTGACATATGATCAACGACTGAGAAGAGTTGAAGAAGTATTATCTGAAGTAAGCAGCATTTAATGTTTGAAATAAAATAATTAGGTTTATATCATCTAATTGAATCATTAAAACCTATAGCATATTAATATATGAATATACACCTAAAGGCTCTCAGACAAAATTGTTCTAAAGCTTTTTTCTTGTGGCATCTTAATGCACTTACTATGTGTATTGAAAATAAACCACAATTTAAATTTAAAATAAATTTATCGATGTTTCAATTTTCACTTTGGAAAACATTAAAAAACCTATTTTAAATTTAAATTGTGGCTTATTCCCAATAAAAATACTAGTTGCACTGAGACAAAATGATTCAAATTTTCTTTTCCCGCATTTTTTCTTTAAAATTTGTCTTATCTACATTCCTATGTATTTTTCATATGCTTTAATAACCCATAATTGAGGCAGTGGCTAGAATAAGAATATATAGGCGTATGGACCCTTTTTCCGGAGAACACAGAATTAAATTCTTTAAGTTGTTCTTTATCAGCTCACCAAATTGTTCTACGATATTATGGTTTTTTATATTGGTTTATAGTCCAGGCTGTGGGTATAAAAACGTGTTATAATTCCATATTTAATTGTAGCAGTTGGGCGTTGTAGGGGGGACCTTCCTGAGTAATTCTTATGTAAAAGCGACCAAAAATTTTTGGTTATTATTTTTTTATGGACGAAAAACAGTGGAAAATTCGTATATTTTTCCTTTTTTGAATATATCATTTAAGGTAATTATTTTGAAGCAAAACTGCTTATAACATATTATTCCTTATTTCTTTACCTTTCATTTAAGCTTTTTTGAGTTTAATTTGGTCCAATAATTTATTCATAATTAGCCTTCAAAGACGAAAATCGCTGTTTTTTTCAAATTGCAATATTTATTTTAAAAATGATTTTTTTTTGTACGTTTTAACCTTTAAAATGAAGCACTTTTGGTTCCCCATCGAATGAAATTTGGTAAAGTAAAATTCGTTAATTTGTTGCTGAGAAACATTCATTTGCTTTTCCCACGACCAAAATTTTGAAATGCTTTACCTTTTTTTGAAAAATGGTAAGAAGATTTTTCAAAGTGAACCCCTAGAACGCCCAATTGCTACAATTAATTATGTAATTATGACAAAAACTGTCCCTTTTTTTACTCACAGCCTGGACTAATAACACTTTTTTAGTAAAGTGCTGAAAAAGATAAGAAAGATTTGTGCCTCTAAATTTACCCTGTTTTGGTGAATTTTGGTGAAAAAATATTTTGTGTTTTCTGTAAGTGTAGAAAAATGTTTTTCAAAAATAACTTTGAAAAATCAAAAGCTAATATTTTACTCTTTTTATGAAAACTTTTTAAAAAAGAACAAGACACTTTTCTAGCCGTGAAGCGTGTATGAGTATGACAGAACAAAATTATTGAGAAAACCCCACTTGATAAAAAACCTGAAAAACTCGAGCAGCAAGAAAAAGTCTCAGGTAATGTTTATTCTATGGCTTTAGAACATTTAAAATCTATTCCACGTACACCAAATCATTAAACACCGGTAAAACAAACAGCTTGTACTTAACTCGGACCCAACGATTAAGAATATTTTTGAGCAGTTTTAAAAGTTGTTTAAGGACACCACGGCAATAATGTTACCATAAAATACAAAACCATTTCCAGCTTTTAAGAGAAACTAATTTTACGTTTAAAAAACCGAAAACTGATACATGTGATTATTCTCGTACGTGTGAAATCAAGTTAGAAAAGAATCAACATGATAAATGCCAAGTTAATTACAATCTTTATAAAAAGAAATTCAAGTCTAGTTCCGAGGTAAAAGAAGTTACTTGAGAAATACAAGAGATGAGTGAGGTATTCTTGTCCTGGAATTAGATTATGCGCAAAATATACCGTTGCTAAAGCTCGTCATTATAAATCAGTTCTTCTTCTTCTTCTTCTTTTGGCATCATAACCCTGGATGGGTCTTTGCCTGTCTGGGTATGTCCTTCCATTCAGATCTCTCTTGTGCCCTTCTTCTCCATTGTATTATGTTCGTTGTTTTCAGGTCGTCTTCCACGTCATCCAACCATCTCGTTCTGGGCCTTCCTTTTTTTCGCCTTCCTATGGGCTTCCATTGTAACATTTTCTTTGTTGATAAATCAGTTCTATAAAAGGCTTTTATAGATGTATCTGTTCACACGTGCATAAAGATGGATCATCATATGTATATTCTTTTATAGAATCTTAATCTAAAAAGGCAGCAAGTAGTGTTTTTTCATCCATCTATGACTGTATTCACAATAAAATAGCAGACTATCCCAATAGCAAGCGTATTATTCATTTATCAGATGCAGCTGGATGACAAAACAAAAATCAGACTGTGTTACGGTGTGGTTTGTTCTTAGATACAAAACTATACAGAGTTGAAGTGGCACATATTTATCCTATTTGTGGAGACTCATTTAGTTAGTGCGATAGAAATTTTGTAGTTATAAGGCAGGCTTTAAAATAGTTCAAGATGTTGAAAAATAAAAGTGTACCTAGAAAAATCGCAGAGTGCAAACAAACTCCTTCTTTCTCTCTTAAGCGTGACTGCAATATAATATATGACTAGGATGCAGCAGTTCTTCCTTTTTTTAAAGAAACCTTTGAATAAATATGGTGGGCTTAATACACCAGTATCACACGCTGAAGTTTAAACCTTGTGGGACAGTGGCTGCGTCAAAAACATGCTTTAAAATGTATACCTTTTAAACATGCAAAAACGTTGCCATTGGACTTAACTTTTATGCCTTTACCTAAGGTTTATGTTAATCAGTCCAAAATTAAGGACGTGAGAGACTTGCTTAAGTACTTAAGTGAATTACGTAGAAACTGTTTGAACTTCAAATTACACGCCAACTAGTAAAAAATTGGCACATTGTAAATGTCAAAATAAATAATGTCAGAATAAATGGTTCCTTTCAAGTTGACAAACACGTTTTTCATTCGGTCAAAGTTTTAATTAATTTATTCAAGTTTATTATAACAAGAAGTTCATAACCAGCGCAAATATACAGTCCAACCTTCATGGTTTCTTCTAATCCCTTCATGGTTTGGTCCTTCTTCGCAGGATTTGGTTATGAACAAGAAAAATATAATTCGTAATTTCAAGTAATGGTTTAGTTTTTCTACACAGGATTTGGTTATTAGCAAGAAAAATATAATTAATAATTTCAAATAATCAACCTAAATTTGGCGTTCATACATCGAGAAAGCAAGTGTTGTTGGTCCATCAAAATATTTAACACTTCTCTTAGTAACGGAAATCAACATTTAGCTGTTCAACTCGTTTGGATCGCCCCATTCCAGTTCCTAACGGTAACACCTACTTTCTTCAGTGCTGCGGTAAATGCAATTTAAACCCCTCTAAGAAGGTGACGGTCTGGTGCTGTTAAAATACGAAGTATTACGAAGTCATACGAAGTAATATCCTTTTTTAACTTTTCTATATTATAATTTTCTTTATTTTTCATTCAATATAATTTATTATTCCTAATATTTGACTTGATACTGATAAAAGGTCAATTGCAATTCTACGTAGAAAACGGTCAGTAATCAAAACAAAATTAACAAATTTTAATAATTATTTATATGAAATAAAAGGTTTAGACGAGCAGAATCTTCCAGTGGCGGAGTTAGAAATACGTCTTTCTAAAATAAATAATTTAATAGAAACATTTGAAAATATTCAAGATGAAATCGACTGTCTGGAAGATTCTGTATCTGAAAATGATATTAGTTCAAGGGTAGAGTTTGAAAATAGTTTTTATTCTGCAGTAGCATTAGCAAAAGTACTTATATCAAAATCTGTCATTGAAAAATCATCTGAAATGTCAAATAATTCAAGTCAAAATTGTTCAAATAATGGTAACCATAGCAACATTAATTTACCTACAATAGAGTTGCCTAAATTCTCAGGCCACTTTGAAAACTGGCTAGACTTTCATGACTCGTTTGAGTCTCTAATTATTAATAATAGTAGTTTAAGCCAAATTCAAAAGTTTTATTATTTAAAATCTGCCATTTCTGGTAATGCGGCAAAGGTTATCAGCTCGTTGCCACTTTCTTCTACAAATTTTAATCTTGCATGGCAGCTTATATGTGAAAGATATGCAAATCTTTTAATCTACAGCCATGTAAAGGCAATATTCAACTTGCCAACAGTAAATAAAGAGAACTCTTTTCATTTAAGACTATTAATTGACAATATCTCAAGCAATTTACGTTCTTTAAAATTTCTTGGTGAGCCCACTGAATACTGGGGCACACTTTTAAACTATATAGTATGCAGTAAGTTGGATCCTATTTCTGAACGTGAGTGGGACTCAGTTAAGCCTCAACACCATACATTTGATCAACTCTTAGAGTTTTTAAAGAAAAGAGCTGACATATTAGAAAAAAAAACATTCAAAATCAATGAAAATGAGAACTCACATAAAAAAACTAGCAAAAGTGTTAATAATAGGAGTGCAAAATCATTTGTTTCAACTGAATATGTATGTCAATTCTGTCAAAACTTACACAAAATTTCAAATTGTCCAGAGTTTTTTAATTTGTCTGTAAAGCAAAGAACCAATGAGGCAAAAGGTCGTAAATTATGTTTGAACTGTTTACATCTGGGGCATATAAATAAAAACTGTAAATACGGAAAATGTCAAAAATGTGGTATGAAGCATCATACACTACTTCATATTGAGTTTTCTAGTTCTTCACATGCTTCAAGTGTACCTTCAAATCCACAGCATAATTCTTCTTCTCAGAACATTGTGGAGCCTCCAAATGCTTCCATCACTCTTTCTTCTTGTTTTTCTGATACTCAGGTATTGCTGTCAACAGTTACTCTTCTTATTAGTGATGCTCATGGCCGTTATCATTCGTGTAAGGCTATTTTAGATTCTGGTTCACAATCAAACTTTATTTCTGATGAACTATGCAACAAGTTGGGTATAAAAAGGGAACATGTGAATATTGCTATTTCTGGTATCGTCAGGTACCTTCACGTATAAGTTCTAAATGTTCTGTCTCTATTCAAGCAACTCATTCTAACTTCAATCTCTCAATCTCTTGTTTGGTAGTAGAAGAAATATGTAACTTAATTCCAAATTTTTCTTTAGATACCAACTTATTCAATATACCTCAAAATGTTCGTCTAGCAGATCCAAATTTCTTTCAACCTTCTAAGATTGATCTGTTAATTGGTTCTGCTGTGTTTTGGGATCTTCTCCTAGTTGGTCAAATTTGTTTAGGGCAACATATGCCAGTTCTTCAAAAACTAAATTTGGCTGGATTATTTCAGGTTCGTTGCCAATTTCTCGTACAAATAATATTAATTGTAATTTTTCCCAAAATGTGGAGTCACAGGAACTTTCTCGATTTTGGGAAATAGAGGAGTGTTCTACTTTAAGGCCTATATTGTCAGAGGAAGAACAGCTGTGTGAACAGCACTTCATCTCAACATTCAAAAGAAGTTCCAATGGCAGATTCATAGTTTCAATTCCTCTTAAAGAATCTCCGAACAAATTAGGTGACTCCAGTCAATCTGCTTCTAAATGGTTTTATAGTATAGAAAGAAGGTTTCAAAATAATTCCTCTCTTAAATCAACTTATGCAAATTTCATTCAAGAGTATATAGATTTAGGGCACATTTCAAAATCTCCTTTAATTTCTTCTTCAAATATATCTTACTTTCTTCCACACCATGCAGTTTTAAAGAAAGATGGTTTGACTACTAAGCTTCGTGTCGTCTTTGACGGGTCTTCCACTCCTTCTATTGGATTATCATTAAATGATATTCAAATGGTTGGCCCTAATGTACAAAGCGACTTATTTTCAATACTTCTTTGCTTCAGGCAGCATTCATTTGTAGTTTCTGCGGATATAGTCAAAATGTACCGACAAGTTCTCATTGCTTTTGAACAGCGAAACCTTCAACAGATCTTATGGCGATTCGATCAATCAGAAGATTTATGTAAATATCAGCTAAATACAGTTACATATGGTACTGCAGCTGCTTCGTTTCTTTCTACTAGATGTCTTTTACAACTTTTAATAGAATCTGCCTCAGAGTTTCCTGAAGCATCGAAGATAATATCTTTAGATTTCTATGTAGATGATCTTTTAACAAGATCTGATTCTTCTTCGGATCTTTCACGTTTATGCTCCGAAATTACTATCATTCTTGATCGTGGTTGTTTTCCACTTCGTAAATGGGTTTCTAATAATCCTAACATCATCGATAGTATTAATTCTTCTTCTATCTCTTCTACTGATTCTAACTTTCTTCGCATTGGAGAGATAACCAAAACGTTAGATATTCTATGGTGTTATGAGTCAGATACCCTCATGTATCATATAAATGAACCCACATCTAATTTGGTAACTAAACGTTCAATCCTTTCTTCAATTGCACAAATCTACGATCCTTTGGGTCTTCTTGCACCTTGTGTAATAAAGGTACAAATATTAATTCAAAAATTGTGGTTGGAACAGTTGGATTGGGATCAGTCAGTACCAATTAGCATTTATACCGAATGGTCATCATTCAGACGCCAACTTTCACTTCTAAATGAACTTAAGATAGTCCGCAATTTCAAATGCAGAGAAGCTATTAGGCTTGAGTTGCACGGATTTTCTGATTCTTCAGAACAAGCTTATGGAGCTTGTATATATGTTCGTAGTGTTAATTCTTCTGGAGTTGTTTGTGTCAATCTTCTTTGTGCAAAAAGCAAAGTTGTACCTCTTAAGAAAATAAGTCTTCCTCGACTAGAACTTTGTGGAGCTCTTATTCTTTCTAGGTTAGCCGCCAAGGTTATTGATTCATTGACTATTAAATTTCATTATATGTTTTTCTGGTCAGATTCCACTATAGTTCTTGGATGGATCAATACACCACCAAACGTTCTTAAAACATTTGTTGCAAACAGAATGTCAGAAATTGTCTCCAATACCAATTCCAGCAAGGGGTTTCATGTTGGTACAAAGCAAAATCCTGCAGACCTACTCACTAGAGGCCTTGAACCTTCACTTCTACATTCTTCTAGCTTGTGGTGGGAAGGTCCCAGTTTTCTTTCTGTCGATCCCTTTGACACACCAATTCAACCTGTTCGATGCAATAAAGATCTACCTGAGTTAAAGATAGAATCCATATCAATGAAAATATCACCTACTATAGAATTACTTACTTTTGAGCGTTTTTCCAATTTCAGCCGCTTGCAGCGCAGTTTAGCATATTGCTTTAGATTCATTCATAATGTAAAATGCTCGAATCATTCACTTAGACAATTTGGTCCTCTCTCGTTTGAAGAATTGCAAAATTCCGAAAGATATGTAGTTAAGGTAGTTCAAAATCAAGTCTTTAAGCTTGAAATTCAAACACTGCCATCAAAGGGAATTCTCCATACTAAGTCTAGCATAATTTCTTTACATCCTTTCATCGATAATGATGGTCTTCTTCGTGTAGGAGGTAGACTTAAAAATTCATTGTTTAGTCAGGATAAAAGACATCCTGTCTTACTTCTTTCCAGTCATCATGTTACCAAACTTATCTTTAAGCACATTCACATTCGATCATTACATTGTGGTCCTCAGCAATTGTTATACCTCATGAGAGAAAAATTTTGGCCAATTCATGGTAAAAACACTGCAAAGGCTGTTGTTCGTAACTGTGTAACTTGTTTCAAGGCCCATCCTTCTTCTGTTAATCCAATAATGGGTGATCTTCCTGCAGCCCGTGTACAGCCTTCATTTCCTTTCGCTGTTACTATGGTCGACTATGCCGGTCCGTTTCTTCTTAAGGACAGGCGAGGACGTGGCTGCAAGACTTATAAGGGCTATGTATGCTTATTTGTATGTCTCAGCACAAAGGCCTTACACTTGGAACTTGTATCAGATCTTTCAACTCAAACTTTTTTGTCAGCCTTAAAACGTTTCATTTCTCGCAGGAGCAAACCCACTCATCAGATAATGGATCAAATTTTACTGGTGCATTAAATGAACTCAATGCACTAAGTGAATTATTAAAATTAAATAAAGATAAAATTAAGGATGAATGCAATCATAATCAAATTTCTTGGAAATTCATTCCATCTTATACTCCTCACTTCGGTGGTATTTGGGAGTCAGGGGTCAAATCAATGAAATCACATATGAAAAGAGTTTTCTCCAATTCTTTACTGACTTATGAAGATTTTCAAACAATTCTTGTTCAAATAGAGAAGGTCTTCTCCACTTTTAGTCTAGAAGACTAAATTCTAGACCTCTTTCTCCTCTTTCCAATGATCCTTCCGATTTGAATCCGCTAACACCTTCTCACTTCTTAATTGGCCTATCAATCAACTCAATTCCTAAAGTCGACATATCCAATGAAAAGGAAACTCATCTACAGTTACACGAAAGGCTCTAGTTCCTTCAGCAACATTTCACTGGAAACGTTGGTCTTTAGAATATATTTCAGAACTTCAGCAGAGGCAGAAGTGGAAGGTGAATCGTTCAAATATAAAGATAAATACCTTAGTTCTCATCAAAGACAGGCAGCTACCATCCAAGAAATGGCTTCTTGGTCGAGTACGAGATCTTCACCCTGGAAATGATGGCATTACTAGGGTTGTGTCAGTGCAGACTTCCAATGGTGTTTTTCGGAGGGCAGTGTCAAATATATGTCCTCTTCCGGTTGAAACAGACAAATAATGTGAAAGTACATTTTTAAGTGAATTTTTAGCTTATATATATATATATATATATATATATATATATATATATATATATATATTTCACCTATGTATGTATATTTCACCTTATGTATGTATTTCTTTTTTGTTATAATGTAAATTGTTTTGAAAGTTACCCCTTTCAAGGTGGGGGGCATGTTTGAACTTCAAATTACACGCCAACTAGTAAAAAATTGGCACATTGCAATTGTCAAAATAAATAATGTCAGAATAAATTGTTCCTTTCAAGTTGACAAACACGTTTTTTATTCGGTCAAAGTTTTAATTAATTTATTTAAGTTTATTTCAACAAGAAGTTAATAACCAGCGCAAATATACAGTCCAACCTTCATGGTTTCTTCTAATCCCTTCAGAAACTACTACGACCTTTTATTTCAATGAAGCACTCAAGTTGAAAGTTAAAATGATAGTATTGTTGTTGATTCAGATGGTGTCGAAATTTGACATGAAATTATATTAAATATAATGTGGTGTAAAGAAAAAAAAATTTTAATTGTTCAACAAAGATCTTGATTATTAACTTAACCTGTATACTTCAATATAATATAACTCTAGTATATTATACAACAGTAAAAGGTTATAAGCCCTTCTTCTGCAGAAGACGTTTTAGTCTGCCAAATGTGTTCTCTAGAAAAAAGGCTCATGTTAACTTGTTTTAATACTCTTTATTTGATAATAAAAAAGGGCCTAATTAAAGGTGCTATCTATTTTTTTCTCAATGGATCGAAATTCTTGAAACTGTAACACTTAAACAATGCAAATGTAGGTTCGCTTAAGGCATAGATGTTAAATCAATATTTAAATGATTGATACTTAAAATAAACTTTTAGCAGATATGCTCCTCTTCTAGCTACCGGATTTATTTTACTTTTAAATAAGCTTATTTGACGTTTCGATTTCCACTTCGAAAATCGTTTTCAAAATTCAAAACATTAATGATTTAAAAAACTTTTATTTTTTTTGTTTAGTATAAAATTCTTCTAATAATTTAATGTTATCCGCCAGATTCATATTGACAATTCAGATATATAATATATCTTTTAAAGTAAATGACTTTGAAATTATACTGTGAATGTTTTTATATTTCGTGAATATTTTAAATATTATCGAAATGAGTTGCGTTTCTAGTACGACTTTATTGGAAAATAGTTCATTCGATTACATGAAATCAAATTTTTTGACAAAATAAAATAAAATTATATTAAATTACACCTAATAGATGTTAATTACTATTAAACTGGGAATAAGCCACAATTAAAGATAAAAATAAGTTTATTGACGTTTCAACTTCCATTTCGGAAATCGTTTCCAAAATACAAACAGTAAATTAAACAAATTTTGTTTTTTGTTACATAGTGAAAAATTCTTCTAATAATTTAATTTTATCTGACTCATTTATACTGAGAATTCAGACATACATTATGCATTTTAAAGTAGACGACTTAAAAATGATATTGCCAATATTGTTGAGTTGCGCTCCTGGAACGACTTTACTTATAAGATAGTTCATTCGATTACATGAAATCAACTTAAACTTGAGAATATCCGTCAGAAAAAAATCATAGCATGTAATTCGTCTTTAAAAAGACAAACACATGACATGATGACAGTAAAATTCTCCTGTTAGTGATTCCATAGTAAATTATTAGGGAAAAACCAGGAAAAAAACCTCATAATACTATCCCGATATTGTAAGTATTTGTTCGTGAATTTAGTTTACCTTCAATAAACATCAAAATTCTGATTTTATATGTTACGTTATTTAAAAAACATAAATGATGTATCCTCTATATGTTACTGACTTACTAATACTGGTATTTTCTTATTAATAACTTCCTCTTTCAATATTGGTAACCAGATCCTACTACATTCTGCCGAGGAATTTGCGACACAATTGGCTTCATTTAGCATAATTAGAGCCGCTTCTTTGATTTTTCTTTTTTTACCATCCGTTTCTTTTAGGACTACATTTGAATTATTTCATTGAACCCTATGTTCATTATCCCATGCGTGTTTACAGATTTGAGATCTATCAAGTTCTCTATTTTTAATATAAGATTGATGTTCACTTATTCTAATATTTAATGGCCTTGATGATTCACCTAAATAAAACTGATCGCATTCACAAGGTATTTTATAAATGCAATTCTTGGTCCTTTCTTGTTCATTGTTAGGTTTGGTTTTGGACAAAATAGATCTCAACGTGTTTGTTGTCTTGAATGTTGTTGAAATGTTGAATTTATTTTCTATCCTTTTAAGTTTTTCTGATAGTCCTTTTATGTACGGTATTGTTATTTTCCTCATATTATTCCTTGTGTATGCTGTAGGATCTCGTTCTAAGTTGTTCTGTTCTATTCGATCGATTGTTGAAAATTCCTTATTTATAAACGATAAAGGATAATCATTTTTTAATAAAACAGATGTTAAAAAATGTTTCTCCTCCAAGACCGAATTTTCGTTAGAACATTCATTAATTATTAATAAGAAAATACCAGTATTAGTAAGTCAGTAACATATAGAGGATACATCATTTATGTTTTTTAAATAACGTAACATATAAAATGAGAATTTTGATGTTTATTGAAGGTAAACTAAATTCACGAACAAATACTTACAATGTCGGGATAGTATTATGAGGTTTTTTTTCTGGTTTTTCCCTCATAATTTACTATGGAATCACTAACAGGAGAATTTTACTGTCATCATGTCATGTGTTTGTCTTTTTAAAGACGAATTACATGCTATAATTTTTTTCTGACGGATATTCTCAAGTTAAAGTTGATTTCATGTAATCGAATGAACTATCTTAAAAGTAAAGTCGTTCCAGGAGCGCAACTCAACAATATTGGCAATATCATTTTAAAGTCGTCTACTTTAAAATGCATAATGTATGTCTGAATTGTCAATATAAATGAGTCAAATAAAATTAAATTATTAGAAGAATTTTTCACTATGTAACAAAAAACAAAATTTGTTTAATTTACTGTTTGTATTTTGAGAACGATTTCCGAAGTGGAAATTGAAACGTCAATAAACGTATTTTTATCTTTAATTGTGGCTTATTCCCAGTTTATTAGAAATTAATTTACAATGCCACAAGAAAAATAGCTTCAGAACAATATTAAGAAACCTAATAGATGTATGTAGAATTCAGCGTTACACATTTTTTATAATTGATCCGGTTTTTAAGAAAAAAAAAAATGTGTCCATTTGGGAACATTATGTATAAGAACTTTTATTAGAACCAATTGTCATACACCTTAGATCGATGTATTGTCAGTATCAAACTATTCCAAATTATAAAACTTCTTAAAACAGTATTACTTTTAAAATGAAAGCATAAATGCCCCTTACACTTCTCGCACTGGAACCTTAATTTTCCCTTACAGTTTATCATCGTACATCTTTCCCTGTTTAGAGTCCAGTTTAGCCAGTGTGAAAACTGATCTGTTTGTACATACATATATTTGGTCTACGTTCAACGCATCTTCTCTTGGATGGTTGTTCAGGTGTGGAACTTCCAGGCCGACCTTCTTGTCTTTTTTGTAAAACTCCAGTTAGATAGTTGTTCAGTTAGAATTATTTTGAAATTCAGCAGTGGTAAATCACATCAGTCCTTTTAATTTGTTTTTTGATTCGCTTGTCTAATAGCCAAGCATTGACTACTGCTACATCCAGCATGTGATAGAAAATACTGTGGTACCATTTTTTGCTTTTGATTGGATATAATCCCAATAAGGAATCTTGCAGATTTACACCGCCCGTATGCCTGTTATATTGTTGTTTAATGTCTGAGCAAACAATTTCTTTTCTAGTTCTTTCAATGCGAATGAATCTTTCCACTTTGGCTGTTGGTTGAGTTCGTCAATAATTTGAGAGTAAAGACATAATTTTGTTGTCACACCACTGAACTGTATATATTGCAGTATTATCATAAGTACCAGAGTGCTCCTGAATGCTTTCCCTTTGTAATTTTTTAATTTCTTTCTTTTGCTAACCTTTATAATTCAAAATTTGGTTTGTACGAATTGTTGCTATATAATTTACGCCTCGTTTTGACAAATGTCATACCAGTGGTATATTTGAAAAATAATTATCGTGTAAGAGTTTGTGGTGTTTACTGAACGGCATTTCTCTGCTCAATCGAACTATAACATTACTACTTCTTCTTCTACGGCACTACAGCCCAAAATGAGCCTTGGCCTCCTTTATTTTTTGCCTCCACCCTTGTCTGTGTGTGGCTGCTCTTCTCCATACACGGACTCCTAAAAGTGCTTGTGCGTCGCTGCTTACTGTGTCTTCCCAGCGCTTTCTTGGCTTTCCAACTGGTCTCTTTCCCTGCATTCTGGCGTTCAGTGCTCGTTTTGGTAGCCTATCCTCTCCCATTCGTATCACATGTCCGGCTCATTGCAATCTTTGTATTCTAATGAAGTCTGACAGGGGTGTTTCCTTATACAGTTGATAGAGCTCGTTGTTATATCGAATTCTGAAGATTCCGTTTTCCCTCACAGGTCCTAGTATTCTCCTCAGTACTTTTCTTTCGAATGTGTCGAGTTTGTTTTTGGATGTTTCTTTCAGGACCCATGCTTCGCTGCCATAACATGCTATTGGCCGAATTAAAGTTTTATAGATTCTCATCTTTGTAGTTCGGTGGACACTTTTAGACCGAAATATATGGGAGAGGGCAAAATAAGCTTTGTTTGCCTGCGTTATCCTTTTTTGTATTTCTCCATCCTCTGCTCCATCGGCATATATTTCTACTCCCAGGTATGTAAACTTTCCAACCGTTTCAATGTCATCTTCATGTATAATGTTTGATGGGATTATATTTCTTCTCGTCTGTACCATTATTTTTGTTTTTTCTGTGTTAATTTCCAGACCTAGCCTTTTCGTTTGTGTTTTTAACTCTGCGTATGCTTCCTGTGCTCCTGTTGATGTTCTGTATAACATTACTAGCAGATCCCAAATTAACTTTATTCGGAAATTCTATCTTTTAACCATCTTTTTCAGCCAAAATTTCAAAATTATATGAAAATCTTGAGATTCCTGAGAGAACCCACATCTTGCATCCCCATTTATAAGGCTTTTCGGCATTATATGTCTTCATACTCGAACGACCTTTGAATGATATAAGTTTTTCGTCACAAGATAAGTATTCTAATGCGATTTTTAAACACGATCTTTTTATCTGTTTAATCAGGGGCGAGATTTTATCAAGACTGCATGTATTTTCTAAATTATTACTAAACTGAAGAAATCTTTTGATCGTTTTAAAACGATTAATAGGCATGACGTCTGCAACTTGTGAAATTCTTGTTGTCGGAGCCCAATAGCGACTTATAGTAGGTTGTCTCATTAGTGACATCCACAGCAATATCCATATAAAATTTTCAATTTCTACAGGACATGTGGTAATTGGCTTTTGTGGATTTGTTGCTGCCTGTATATACAAGTTTGTCGAAATACCTCAATTATAAAAACTGGTCTCAAAAAAAATTAAACAATGTTAGGATAATTAAGCTGCAATATGTTTGATGAAAGTAATTCAATATCTTTAAAATGCAATTAATTTACATTTCGCACAGTTGTTAAAGGATGCCATATCATATTACTTTTTTTGATAGATTTTTGTTTCGCATGTAGTTCAGTATCCGATTCATCGGTTGATAAATCAGCATGTTCATTATCAGAATCATCCTGACTGTCGATTACTCTAGCCCTTGTGGTTTGTGCAGCAAACTGCTCAACGTTACCTTTATTAGATAGCTTCGAATCTTTACTTTCAGAAAAATATTTTCTTTTTTCAGTGTCAAAATTTACCTATAGTGCACAATGTTCCTATACGGGAACAGTAACAATATTTGGGTCAAATACTAACAACAACCAAGTAAATTTATTAATTAATTTTTTAGTCGAATATTTATAAACGCATATATAACTTTTATTTCTCAATCTTACCTTATTTTTAGCTAATATTTGAAACTAAAATACACGTACTACACTAACAACCTACTCTAAGGTCACTTCAAACAAATCTGCTAACAACCTATGGGTATATCAGTAACACACAATACATATCTAAGAACGAATGTTAAATAAATAATAATAGCATAATAAATAATAATAAAAAAATAGAGGGTTAAAAATAGCATGTGATTTATCTAAAAAAAATAACATACATAATAATAAGACTAATACTCCCCTGTTATTAATGATCCAAAAGTAAATCAGGAGAAAAAAACCTCATGATACGATCCCAACAAGATAAGTAAGTATTTACACTTACATTTAATTTACTCTCAATATTAACATCAAAAATCAATAGCATCAAAAAGCTAATCCTTTGGTGTTAAAGTTAACATATAAAGTAAGACAAACCAATGGTAGTAAGCAAACGGCCTAATCTACAACCTAACATGAGTATATAGACCCGGGCTTAAAATTCCAATTTTGAATAATACAACTCTTTCGGTGGATACTAGGTATCGATTCTTAAAAGCTACATATATTTTATTATCTTATATGGGATAGAGGCATGGATAATGAACCTAAGTGTTACAAGAAAATTGGGGATCGTCGAGATGCGGGGTTGAAGATTCCTGAAAATAATATAGACAGACCATATCATTATTGAGATAGTATTGCTTAAAATGGGACATGGCGGAAAAATTCTTAACGTTATTAAAAACGCTAAACCAATTCTAGGTCATGTGCATTATGAGCACATTACAAACTCTTAAAGTTTTTGATGGACAAGGAAATTGAAGGAAGAGGAGGTACAAGTAGCAAAAAATGTTTATGGTTGAAAAATGTCAGAGAGTGGAAGGGTCTCGATACTGAATCCGTATTGAAAGCTGCACAGAATACAGAAAGATTTGTCAGAATTGTTACTAACCTTTAAAAATAAAGAGGATACTATAAGGAAAAGTATTACCTACTTTAAACTTTTAATCGTTTTATTTTTTTTTATTTTATAGTTATTGCTTAAAAGATGCGAAAACACCGTAATTGGCTCTACAGACAAGGGAGGCATCTCAGGAGGAGAGAGAAAGCGACTGACGTTTGCCTCAGAAATACTGACTAATCCGCATATAATGTTCTGTGACGAGCCAACCTCTGGTTTGGATTCTTTTATGGCCCTACAAGTTGTCCAAGCTCTAAAAGCTATGGCACAAAATGGGAAGACCGTTATTTGCACCATTCACCAACCTAGCTCTGAGCTATACGTCTTGTTTGATAAAATTATGTTGATGACTGAAGGACTTACTGGTTTTATGGGAACCAGAGAGGATGCTGATGGGTTCTTTAAATCGTAAGTGTTTTGACATTATCATTATTCTTATGTTTAAAATATTTTTTTTACAAAAAATATCAACAGATTTTCCATACATTGTATGATTTGAGCTTTTGTTCATCGATCTCTTTTATTTTTTCCATAGTTTCTGATGAGTTTCATTTTAATATACCAATTCCACTATTCTATATAAATATCTTATTTTGTTGTTTTTTATGCACTCTAACTTAATTTTAAACATTTTACATTTCTTAGCTGATTCACTTTAGGCATTTGTGGATTACGCTGTTGTTGAAAGAACATGTTTTTGATTTGAGTATTTTCTCTATTATTTTTATGATATTCAATAGTGTTTTCTATTATTTTATAGCAGATGTATCGCATCTAATATCCCATCATAATCTGTCAAAGGCCTTTTCTAAGTCTACAAAACATTTATTTAGATTCAGCTGCTATCTGACTGCGAAGACAGACACATAAAATAATTTTCCATTACCATATACGAAAACTTGTTGTTTATCTGATTTATCTAACATTTTCGTTAGCTTATTTGCTACTATTTTCGTTAATAATTTCAAACTAATACTTAATAAATTTAGACGTCTGTAGTTATATGGGTCGTTTTTTTCCTTTTTTAAATAAAAAAATCATAGTCCTCATTTTCTATTCCTAAGATTTTTTAAGACTTTTCTTAAAAACGTTAATATCTTGTAAAGCATTATATGTTTTTGTCTTATAAACTGTGTTTCACCATAGTTTTAAGTGCATTTGCTATTTCATATTATCCAGGCGTCTTTCTATTTTTCACCTTTTTTATGACTTCTTTTACCTCAACTGCTTTACATTTACCGATTACTTTATTATTTACCTCACTTTCTGTTATCTGTGTTATTTGCCTGAGATATGTTCTCCTTTTTTCTTTGTATACTTACCTCTTTATGGAAAAATACAAAATGATGTAGGACATCTAATTAGCGAAGACCAAAAAGTGGATTTACGCCTGATAGATCTTGCCCTCATAACTTGTTTATACTCCAACAATTAATAGAAAAGACAATATCGGTTGGTACCGAAGTAATCTATCCTTCATCGACCTAGAAAAGACGTATGATACAATTCCAAGACTTAAATTGTGGCAAGCTTTACATCAACTCGACATTAGTCTATACCTTTTAGGAATAATCACAGAAGTATACAGAGATAGCATCACTTACTTACACTTACTTACACTTAAAAGGCTAAGACAAGGATGCAGTATGTCTTTCATACTGTTTACTTTATATAATGAGGTAGCCCTTTAAAATTGGACAAACCACTGCCAGGGAATGGGAATCCCCATTGAAAATGACGTACTGGGTTCGCTGAACATTGCGGATGACCAAGTCGTCCTAGCTTAAGATTCTTATGATATAGAATTTATGATAAAGCATCTATACAGAGAATATGAAAAATGTATATTGCAAGTCAGCATGAAGAAAACAAAATATTTAGTTTTCAATTCAGATGCAAGGTTTGAAGTGTTCATAGACGAGGACGTGGAAATCAAACAAGTGGAAACATTTAGGTGCACTTATTGATAAGAACGTCTTGGGAGAAACCTTAATTAAACACCGAATTAATCAGGGACGTAAAATTGTAGGATGTCTGAACTCTTTATTGTGGGACCGCAACATTTCCAAAAGGAACAAAAATAGAATGGGGCAAACCATGGTTGAATCAGTTCTTTGTTACGGCTCTAAATTATGGACAATAAATACAGGCCTGAATAGAAGATTTTTGGCAGTTGAAATAGATTATTTAAGAGTCTTCTTTGAATGCATTGAATGTAATTTCTATTAACTACCTTACTCCTTTATGTTTTTGGGCGTTCAAGAATTTACGTATTCTTTTTTGTAATTCATACATATCATGGTCCATTCTTTTCTAAGGTTCTAATGTACTAATTTATAGAGAACTTGCTGCTGTGAATGTCCTTAGAGAAGCTGCACCGAAAGTACGAATTGTCGTCATGATTGCCTAACTTCTTAAAGGAAACAGTATGATTTTCTGTGTTATAATAGCAAAATAGCTTATTGGTGTACTTTTTATTTAGATTACTGTGATTATTTTTATCAGCTAATTGTAAATTGTGATGTAGGATGGAGGCCAGATGTCCAAGAAACTATAACCCTGCAGACTATTTCATAAAATTGCTATCAATCATTCCAGATAGAGAGGAATCCTGTAGACAAGCTATTGCTCTAATAGTGGCCAAATTTCACAACTCTCCTTTGGGCATCAAGATAGCCACAGAATCTGCTTATATAGTAAGTAATTATATAAAGGACATAGTTATTGTGTAATAAAGTTTTCTATTGAAAAGTGCAAATGCTATATTACTCTTCAAACAAGAGTTTTCGGGATGAACACAACTATTTTTTGTCCTAACGAGAACTTACAAATTATTTTTTAAATCTCTTTTAAAGTCAGAAAATAAAGAACGAGTAATACAACACTAATAAACACAAAAAAACAATTTTTGTAAATAAAACTAAAATTAAAATGAGGATATAATTTGGTAGACTTTTCTCATATAAACTTTATTTCTATTTTAGAGAGCCCAGGAAGAAGGCGATAACACTATATGGATTTCTAATAACTTAAGGCCATACAAAAATTCATGCTGGGCACAGTTTCGCGCCGTTCTCTGGAGATCCTGGATAAGCATGTTAAAAGATCCGCTGATAATCAAAGTTAGGTTTTTACAAACTGTGGTAAGTAAAATTGCTAATTTGTAAAATGTATGTATAAGCATACAGCTCTCAGGAATTTATTATTTTATTTTTTTAACTATATATTTTAACTTGACTTCAATTTTATCTTATTTTTTACGTAGGTAAGTGATACGTAATTCTTCGCAAGCCAAGTTAAATTAAATATGTAAAAATAATGGCCATACTGTAACTTCCTTACTTTAATGTAAATAATATTAATATTTAAAACAATCTTATTCTATTCTATAGAAGGGGTTCTCAACGTTCTAGCAACTGCGTACTGCCTGAAGCAGATTAAAGATTTAGGCGTATAATCATCATTAAAATCACTTGGATACAAGTAACTGGTAACATAAAATAGCATAGATTTCGGAAGTGCATTGGATACTCGAAATTACTTCTGATCCAGAAGTCTGTTAATGATCTCTCTGTACAAAAATATTTCATAGAACTGTCTTTTGTTAAATCGATATGTTTTTTTTTTTACAATTCTAACTCATTTGGTGAACTTTTTGTAAAATAATCTTTGATCCAGTCAAAGCAATGATCTTCGAAACAGTATTTATTAAAACATCTGGTTTTGGCGTAATTTATATTTTTCAAAAAATGATGACACTACAAAATATTAAGACATTCTTCTCTTGTATCTGTACACATAATAGAATCAACTTTTTCTTGAAAAAGTTTATGTTGTCATTAGTTGTAAAGGGTGCTGTATTTGCTCTCTGAAAACTTATGTTTGGCATGTTAAGTCTTTTAAAAATGTCGGCTAGATATGAAAATCTTGGCAAGTTTTTCAACTCACTATTTTTTTCAGCTCAAAGCATTAAAACTTCTGACGTCAGTTCGAAGACACGCGTAAAAGGTTTCCCATGAGATAATCTACCACTTTTGTATACAAAAAAAAATTTTTCAGCTTGCTACCGGTATTTTATGCAATATGCCCTTTTACATTCAGGAGCAACTTTCTTTGTTTTCGGTGCTAGTCCTATTAATTTTCCTGACATAGCTTCTACTTCATCTGTGCCTAAACTAATACATTTTTAGCCAGGAATGCCTATTTTAAGCCACACTCATCAATCTTGTTGAAAATATAGTGTTTGATTCAAGTGGTTTTCAGGACAAAAACTCTTTGTCGGTACTTTCGTCAGCTTGAAGTACCAAATTTATGTTTTCTTACAGTTTTTAATCAGTTAGTTTTCAATCTTCCAAGACATGGCCTCTGCACTGGATTATTCGACACTGATATTTTTTAATTTCTTTAGCAGCCGTTGTTTCTAACACAGTTTAACTCATATCCACAGAGACTTTCTATATTTTGCAATCCTGTAACTAGCAGGATTAACTAATAAATTAGAGCGTTATTAATTAACTAATAAAATAACTGGCGTTATTTATATAACATATATATGGTTAATTATATAATATAATTATATTATATAATTAACTAATAAAATAACTGGCGTTTATCATAAGTGTTTATTATATAAGTATTAAGCTTGGCATAGATTCATATTCTTTCTTAAAAAAAGCAGGATTTCTTTCAAAAAACTTCGTCGGCTTACCAGCCAAATCAGAATATTTTGTGTTTTAAGTGATACATCAGCAAAGAACGTTTTATAGTTTGCTGCCAAAGGCTTATGATTTACGATTGGTCTGCGGTTTAGGTTCTTTAACACTGGTCTTACAAGTCCCAGGGTTCATCAGAAATAGTTTTATAGTTCATTATGGAAACATAACATTATACGCAACGCGCGATCGCGAAGCCAGTGAAGTGGACAATAAGCGAAGCACTCCACAGGAGGAGAGTAGCACTGGTTGGAAATTCCTGTTCCATAGAATTAGCACATTTGGACATACTGTTGTCCAGAACTTTACGGCACTAGAGTTAGTGTATAATACTTTCAGAAACGTGTATTAACAATATGCACCAACTTTTTATTAAATTAATTCTCTGTAGGATTTCTGTACTTTTTGTATTAACAATTTATTTTCAAGCGATAAATTAGATCTTATTTTGTGAAGCCAGTAGAGCTGTCTTCATTTAAGAGTAGGTTGTTTTTTTATAATATTTTCACTTTTCTACATTAAACAATTACTAGGTAGTTAAAAGATTTTTACATTCAACATGAAATAATTTTTGCCCAATTATTTTCTGCTATAACCGACTTTTCGATATAAATACAGTCTAAATGTTTCTTTTTTAAATAACTTGATTGCTCTTTTTCTCATGTTTTTTTTTTCTTGTTTCTATAATTCTGGGTGGTAGATATAATATTTTAATGCCAAACGTATTGTCTTATTATAACCTTAAAGGAAACCGGTTTAACAGTTTATTATTTTGTTTGTAGATAACATCTTTACTTATAGGACTGATTTATTATGGACAAGAAATTAACCAGGAAGGGGTAATGAACATTAATGGTGTTCTTTTTATATTTTTAACCAATATGACTTTCCAAAATGTTTACGCTGTAATCCATGTAAGTACCTACTATACTTAGTTCTCTTTTTGTATCTCTACTTTCTTCGTTCTCATTAAATACACTTTGGTATCATTATAATAATTATCTGTCAGGTGTCTACATTAAAGATTTCAAGAATTTTATTAAACCTTAAACCAAATTCTGCTGTTATGGACAACGAATCTTACCATATTTAAAATCCACAAGGAAACCAATTCCTGTAGCTGGCTGTATACCACGTATCACAAAAAAGAGGTTAGTCTTTGTAAGTGGGTACATTTGTTTAAACACCCTTAAAAGGGCTACATAAAAAAAACATACGTTTTCGGACTAAACAGCCCATCATCAGGTTTAAAATCGCCTAAAATAAGTATAAACCATTTAGTTAAAACAAACGTGGTTATGAAATTTTGACTATGGTTAAAAAGTACATATAGTTATAAAAGATTATACATCTTGTTGTTAAAAAACTGTGATGTTCAGTAATAAATTAAATATGACTTCAGGTAACATACATTGCAAAAATTGAGTTACAATATACCTATGAACGGTGTCAAAAACAAAATGTCAATTTAACATAGAACTATATTAGTTATACCTAGTGTTACTACAGCCAAAAGATTCAAAAATTATTTTTGATGATTTTAAAAAAAATAATAACAGCAATATAGGTGTTGGGATTTAAAATTTAAGTTATAATCGATGTGAAATCACCAATGGTGTTAAAGTCATGTTTAAGAGGATGACCTGTGTATTAGGCAACCTATGTTGCTTTTTGTCGTATGAAATATGGTCTAAAAGTGTATTTTATGTTAGATTAGCTTATATATATATATATATGTTATATGTGAAAATAGTCACCTTGAACCACTCAAGGGTTACCGACACTTTGGTTTCGCAATATCAGTTTCTATTTCATCATTCTTTTAGCAAGCGTTCCCATAGAGATAGCTGACTATGCACGGACATCAAACTCTGACCAAAGCTGGCCTTTCGTGGGAAATGCCGACACCACATTTTGTAGATAGATTATAAATTCAGGACTAACATTATATTTTTCACTCGTCATATAAGTTTCTTACTAATAACATTTGTATTATATAATTTTATTTGCTTCATTTTATCGTATAACTAAGTGTAACTTTTATTTGTGAAATAAATCTTTTTTAAAAAGTCAATCAAGAAGTTAGTGATTTAACATTTGGCGCAGTCAGTAGGATCCGGTTAACGTTGTTAGAACAAGGAAACTCACTAGCAACGGCGGATCCCTATCCCTCAACGGAAAAAGAACCTAGAGCCGTCCTCATTCAACTGGATACTACGGAAGGAACACCTGGTGAAGCCCCTGGTAGCAGATCCCGTTAGAAAACAAGACGTACTCGATGTTTCTGTTAATGTAAGTTATTGAATCATCTCGTTTTTACTATTTTTATATTTGCAAACATACCGTACATACATCATAATTTTTTCAATTTATAATCTTGACTATACAGAAAGTCAAGCCAAGTTGATTATCTAATAAGGAAATACCTTTTTATTGCATACTTTTATTATTTTACCATTCTTATTTACACATTTTATTAATTTCGTATTATATTTTCACCGATATTTTACTATATTTTACTTTATTTTACCACATTTTACTTGATTTTACCATATTTTACTTGATTTTACTACATTTTATTTTATTTTACCATATTTACTATTCGCATATTTTGTTTTATACTTCCACTAACATATTATTATCAAAATGCCTGAAACACGTTCACAAACCCAAGTTGAAATTGAACCATACAAACTTTCAGAAATATTCTCCATAATTCCTGAGTTTGAAGGAGACCCAATCTCTCTTCCCACATTCTTAGACGCATGTGATTGCGCGATTAAAATGTCTTCGGGAGACCAACGTATTTTATTAACGATTCACATTAAAAATAAACTAAAAGGTAAAGCAGCTCAATTAATAAACTCTAGAAAACCAACTTCATACACAGACATAAAAAATTTATTAAACCTTCATTTCGGAGATAGTAGAGATCTCACTTCCTTAATTCACGACCTACAAAGACTTCGACAGTTATCGAACGAATCACCTTTAACCTTTTTCAATAGATTACAAGTTCTAAATGCAAACATGCACGCCTCAATTCAAAAATCAGGCCTAACACAAGACCAAAAAACCGCCCAATGCACGTTAATTGACTCTATGGCTTTGAATACTCTCTTAACTGGACTAGAACCCCGCTTAGGACAAATAATTAGGGCCAGTAACCCTAAAGACCTTATTGAAGCCAGTAACCGTATCCGACGTGAACTTCAGTTATCGTATTTCGAATCTCAAAAATCAAATAAAGATAGCCAAAATAATCCAAAACCTTCCCAACCGATGAGAAGAACCTCATCTAATTTTTCTAAATGTACAAGTTGTGGTCGTATTGGCCATTTAAGTAGCGAATGTCGCTCATCACGTTTTTCTTATCAAAATCAATATAGCGGTAGACCACAAAACTACCAAAATAATCAAAACCAATCCAATCAATATAATACTAGATCACAAAATTACCCAAGTAATCAAAACCAATACTCTTCTAATCAACAAAATTTAAACCCACAGAGATCGAATTTCCCTTCTCAAAATCAACCGCAGAATCGCCCCTCTGTTATTCAGAGAAATCCAAATTTCCAAAATTTTCAGCAAAGAGCCCATGTCTTTAATGAATACCCTGACGATCTTGTAGAATCTTATGAAGATTATTATACAGAAAATGATCTTCAAACTAACTATTTTTACGAATATACCAATGACACATCTGATTTTATTAATAATACACCTGATACAGAAAATTATCAGGATTTTCTTTCGCTACCCAATCAGAACCATCCCCCAGTACATACGAATCTTTCAACCGATATCACGAATGTACAACAACAAATCCAAGCCCTCAATTTGGACAATTTCGATCCAAATGTGAATTTCCCCGAACAGAAATTCCTGTAAGCCCCTTCCACACAATGAGCTCTAAAAACTTATATTATATCAATGACGCTACGAATACTTTTAAACTTCTAATTGACACCGGTGCAGGAATTACAGTTTTTAAAGAGAATACTGCACGAAATTATCATAACCGATCCCCAGAAAATGTTACCATTCAAGGCATAACCGACGAGAAACTTCTAATTACAGAATCTGTCCTTATTCCCTTTACCGATGACAACCCTCACAAAGTTTTCATTTTTAATCTAGACATTGACTTTGACGGCATAATAGGCCTAGATTTCCTAGACCACTACGAATGTGTAATAGACCTTAAAACAAGACAACTTCATACAAATTTTAAAACTCTTACCCTGCATAAAGTCGGACAAGAGACCCATAAACCCATAGAAAATATTCCGGTTACATTTCCTACAAAAATAGTACCGTCAAATAATTTCCAAACATATCCGAAATCAAACTCAAACGTTAAAGCTCAACACAATAGCAGCTCATTTCACGAAAACACTCATGATCAACACAAACACATCCCAAGACCAGAGAAAAAACGAATAAAAGAAAAAATAAACCAAATTTCGATTGATAGCCGAACAGAACAAATATTCAAATTGAAATGCAACCTATCCAATACAGACGCAATACTGTCATCCCAAGAAATCGAAAAAGTTCGAATTCCTCACGCATTAGTCCATGTAGACGAAAATGGAGACTTATTAACTTCCGTCATTAATGCTAATGCAATGCCAAAAATAATCGAATTTTCGAATATTTCCATCGAACCTATCGAAAACTTGGAGACAATCTTCACCTACGATCAAAATCACTGCGAACAGCCAATTATAGACAGAGAAGAAATAATTAGAGAACAACTGAGAATTGACCACTTAAACTCAGAAGAAAAGGAACAAATTCTAAACATTTGTACGGAATTTTCAGATATATTTTACGTAGAAGGTGACAAGCTAACATTCACAAATGAAATTAAGCACGCAATCAAAACGAACAACGCGAAACCGATATACACGAAATCTTACAGATATCCACAGGTTCATAAAGAAGAGGTAAAGACGCAAACCAACAAAATGCTAGAGCAAGGAATAATTCGGCATAGCATATCGCCCTGGTCAAGTCCAGTGTGGGTGGTACCCAAAAAACTTGACGCATCTGGCAAACAGAAATGGAGAGTCGTTATTGACTATCGTAAACTTAATGAAGTTACAATAGAAGATCGTTATCCACTTCCACAAATTTCAGAATTGTTGGACCAACTTGGAAAGTGTCAATACTTTACAACATTAGATTTGGCGTCCGGATTCCACCAAATTGAAATCGATCCAAAAGATATCCAAAAAACAGCATTTTCAGTAGACAACGGACATTACGAATTTGTTCGTATGCCTTTCGGATTAAGGAATGCTCCTTCCACATTTCAACGAGTAATGGATAACATCCTCTTAGGAATTCAAAACGAGAGATGTTTAGTATATATGGACGACATAATCATCTATTCAGCCACCATTCATGAGCATATGTCACGACTGACAGAAGTATTTAAAAGATTAAGAAAAGCAAATCTGAAGATACAACCGGATAAATGTGAATTCTTAAGAAAAGAAGTCGCATACTTAGGACACCTCGTAACTGAACACGGAGTAAAAACAAATCCTGCCAAGGTATCATGCATAAAAAGTTTCCCAGAACCCAAGACAACTAAAGAAATAAAATCATTTTTAGGCCTAGTAGGTTACTACCGCAGATTTATACCGAATTTTGCCAAAATTTCCAAACCACTGACTAAATTACTTCAAAAAGAAGTCCCTTTTGTTTTTAATGCCGAATGTAAGGAAGCATTCAACGATCTCAAAAATATTCTAATGACAGACCCAATTCTCATATATCCAAATTTTGAAGAACCCTTTTTACTCACTACTGACGCTAGTGCTTTCGCAATTGGAGCCGTTTTGTCACAAGGCCCATTAGGAAAAGATCTGCCAATCGCTTATGCATCACGAACATTATGCAGTGCAGAAACCAAATATTCCACAATAGAAAGAGAATTACTAGCTATAGTATGGGCAGTAAAACATTTCAGACCATATCTTTTCGGTCGCAAGTTTACTCTTATCACTGATCATCGACCTCTTACATGGCTATTTTCAATTAAAGACCCAGGAAGCTGCCTAGCACGCTGGCGCCTAAAACTTGAAGAATATAATTACAAAATAGAGCACCGTTCAGGAAAAATCAACAGAAACGCAGATGCACTCTCCAGAATAAAAATAAACCATTTTAAGGACTGTGCAGATTTTCAATCAAAACTTGCCCTGCACGCATCTAACAGAGATGAAACCGAGACAGATGAAGACGAAGAAGAAAAAGAAGACACAGAAGAAGGAATAGAAAAGATGTCCGAAGAATGTCATCCAGTTAATATTCCATACAGATATTGTGACCATTTCGGAAGAAGAAACCATATACCAAATTTGAAACCATTACAACTCAATAAGATAAATGCAGACGATTTAAATATTGCACAACATAAGCTGGACCAATATTCAGAAGAACTCGACCAAATCATGAACCAACCATTCATCGAAAAACATTTGCCTTGGTTCACTATATTGTCTTTATCATTAATTATCATTCTAGTTTGTGTATACATCATCTGCAAATGTAGACGCAAAAGATTTCCAAGACTTGCCATGAACTACCCTCAGGACTCACCTCCACCTTCACCACATCGCAGCAGTTCCATTGAACAGACACTTAAAGGATTAACCTTTAAAAGAAGACCAGACGTACGCCCAGAAAATGAAGACGTCTCCGAAACCCCAATTGAGCTTTAAAAGTCGAAGCAAGGCATCGACTTTTCACTAATGAGGGGAGCTGTTATATGTGAAAATAGTCACCTTGAACCACTCAAGGGTTACCGACACTTTGGTTTCGCAATATCAGTTCCTATTTCATCATTCTTTTAGCAAGCGTTCCCATAGAGATAGCTGACTATGCACGGACATCAAACTCTGACCAAAGCTGGCCTTTCGTGGGAAATGCCGACACCACATTTTGTAGATAGATTATAAATTCAGGACTAACATTATATTTTTCACTCGTCATATAAGTTTCTTACTAATAACATTTGTATTATATAATTTTATTTGCTTCATTTTATCGTATAACTAAGTGTAACTTTTATTTGTGAAATAAATCTTTTTTAAAAAGTCAATCAAGAAGTTAGTGATTTAACATATATATATATTATATATATATATATATATATATATATATATATATATATTATTATATATATTATATATATATATATATATATATATATATATATATATATATATATATATATATATATATATATATATATGAACATTACCCTTTTATGTTTATCACATCTAGGACAGGTAAAAATTTTAATAGCAAATATTTGAAGCTAATATAAGACCTTGTATTTAGATGACTATTTAAGACTGTTAGTATGGTGAGAAATTAATAAAAACAAGTTTGGTAAATTGAAAATCTACAGGCTGAAGAAATCAGAGTTATAACCTATGTGATTAATTTAAAATTGAAGAGGCTGAGCTCCTCAGAGACTTGATGAGAATAAAAGTAGAGGAAATGACTGAAGAAGGAGGGGATGGTTAAAGGAGAAAAGGAGTTAATCAACAATTAGAGATAATAGGGGTCCTTTATGCTTACAGCATCTAGCACCCTGAACAAAATGTATTTTAGTAGTAATAAATTCGGTTTGTAAAAACCTAAAATTTGATGTATAAGTGTGCTACTAAGTTGTTGACCAAGAGAAGGTGAGCAATGTTGGATAAGGATTTTTTAATAGGGAATTTTGAAAAACAGTTAGATGATGTTTGAATGATTACTGACTTTAAAACTATTGAGTGCATGTTAGATATATGAGTTGACCAAGAAATAATGAAAGAAAAGAAAGGACAGGAATGTGATGTAGATGTGAAGAGTGAAGGAAATGATAAAATATTATGGTATGATAGATGTGGGTGATTATAAAGTTAACACTAGGGTCGAAAAGTAATGAGGGGAAGGAGTGGCAAAAGTTTAGAGACTGGTTGTTTAAAGAAGCACAAATAATATGAATTTTGATAAAATGTTAGATAATGTTTGAGAGAATAAAGAGTTAAAAATATTGAGTACATGTTTGATAAATGAGTTGACCAAGAAATAATGAAAGAGAAAAGAATGGATAGGAATGTGATGTAGATGTGAAGAGTGGAGAAAATGTTGAAATATTTTGTTATGATAGATATGGATGGTTCTGAAGTTAACAATGGGGTCGAAAATTTTTGAGGTGAAGGTGTGGCAATATTGTAGAGGAAGATTGTTTAAAGAAACACAAATATTGTATAGGATTAAAGGTGTTGAAGTTTGTATAGGATAGACGGGCAAAGAAAGTAAGGCAATATTGTGAAGCGTGGACTATGAGAAGAGTTGTCGATGTAAGGGTTGAAAGTCCCGGTTGAACGATACATGACGATTAACGCAATTGGGGCTACTTTGCTTTTCTTTGACTATTTCCAAGTCTTCATATAGATCTAATTTTAGAAAATTTTTTTGAGGGATATTATGTAACAAAGAGACGTCTTCTGGGATGTTGAGGGTATGTTTATGTTGTGCAAGATGTTGTGAGAAGGTGGAAGTGTTCTCTTTTTTAGTGTGTTCTAAGGAACGGGAAGTTAGTGATCTACAGGTTCTACCTATATATGTAACATTACAATCAGAGTACTGTAACTCATAAACAACACTACGATCCATGTAGTTGATGGGATCTTTTGTATTGGTTAAACATTGTCCTATATTGTATGGAACTTTGAAAGAAATGTGGGTGTTCTCAACAGATCTTTTTAGGATATATCTAATATCTCCAGAAAGACGTTCTTGAAGATATGGTAAAGAACTCAAGAACTCAATTTTTGCAATGTATGTTACCTGAGGTCATATTTAATTTATTACTGAACATCACGGTTTTTTAACAACAAGATGTATATTCTTTTACAACTATATGTAATTTAAAGGGTTTTTACCCATGTATTTTTGGTGGCTCAGGCATTTTAACCTAGTAAAAATAGCCATTTTTGCTTTTTAACCATAGTCAAAATTTCATAACCACGTTTGTTTTAACTAAATTTTTTATACTTATTTTAGGCGATTTTAAACCTGATGATGGACTGTTTAGTCCGAAAACGTTTGTTTTTTTGATGTAGCCCTTTTAAGGGTTTTTAAATGAATATGCCCACTTACGAAGACTAACCTCTTTTTTTTTTTGTTTTTCTTACCATATTTAACAATTGGTGCCTTCACGAACAACTGCTTGGCGGAAATCTGACATCATGAACCGATCTCAAAGAAATATATTATCTATTACTGCGTGATATATATCTGTGTAACAGCTTAGCAAGGGGCTGCGTAACGTATACATGATTTAACATTTTTTTTATAATTAACATGGGTAAATCATTTTTAATCCCTATACCCCTGTTGCTGATACGCCCCTGACCGTATCCGCAAATAGATATGCTTCTTCTTCTTCTCGTGCCACTCCTAGCGGAGATTGGAAATCATCATGGCCACTGCGACTTTGTTAGCAGCGCGCCTAAAAAGTTCAATCGATCTACACCCGAACCATTCACGTAGATTACGAAGCCACGATATTTTTCTTCTTCCCACACTTCTTTTGCCCTTAATTTTGCCCTGCATGATGTTTCTTAAAAGTTCGTACTTTTCACCTCTCACAATGTGCCCCAAGTATTCCATCTTTCTAGTTTTTATCTCATTTAGAATTTCGCATCTTTTGTCTAAAGTTTGGAGTACTTGCGTGTTAGTGACGCGGTCCATCCATGATATTCTGAGAATGCGCCTATAGCACCACATCTCGAAAGCTTCGATGTTTTTTATGGTCAACTGTTTTAGTGTCCAAGCCTCAACTCCATATAACAGGGTAGAAAAGACATAACACCGCAGCATTCGTATTCGTAACTTTATATTGATATCACGATTGCAAAAGAGTTTGCGCATTCTATTAAAGACTGATCTAGCGATTTCTATTCTACATCTAATCTCTTTTGTTTGATCAGTATCGTCTGTGATCCAAGCACCTAGATATTTATAACAGGGCACACGCTCAATCGTTGTATTGTCTATTACAAGATTAGCTCTGATGTTCTTTGATTTCGTGATTACCATAAATTTAGTTTTTTTTAAATTAATTTTCAAGCCGTAACTGTTACAGTATATATTGAGACTTTGAACGAGATGTTGTAGTTCTACTAGCGTTCCAGTTAGGAGAACTGTATCGTCAGCATACCGTATATTGTTGATCGTCTCACCATTTATTATCAGACCAAAATCTTCTTCCTCGAGTGCTTGTTCACAGATAGCTTCACTATACAGATTAAATAAAAGTGGCGATAAGATACATCCCTGCCGGACTCCTCGACGGATTTGAATTTCTTCTGTTAGTCTGCCCTCAACCTTGACATTTGCTGTTTGATTCCAATATAGATTGCATATAATTTGAATATCTCGGCTGTCTATATTTTTCTTTATAATAAAATAGATATGCAGGTTTAACATTAGCAAATTTTATTGGAACATAGCGACTATCACGGAGTTCTCAAAGTACAGATAGGTCCTACTGATCAAAAGAGGCCGAAGTAGAGTATTTTATGGTAGAGCTTAGTTAACCTTTTATGGTTCTAGGCGGGTATTTTTGATAACTTTGGTAAATACAGTCGTACAATCACTTTACAGTATCAAAAAACCTAATTCAAAAGATTATATTATTTTCTCACGGCTTCCAACTACAAGAGTCCCGTTATTTACCTTTCAATGTACGGAAAACAGTTTTACTTTTTTTTTAAAAAGTTGTCATTTTTAATTGGGGGATATCCCACTTTTTTTTGTCAGCTTAAAAAATTTTGAGAGGAAAAAAAGGACTTATAGCAAAGCAGTCTTCGAGTAAAGACGTTGGCTTATCTTACCGTTCTCTGTTAATTTTTTCTAAGTGTGTATATACGTAAATCTTTGAAATATCTTAATCTAAAATACCAAATTAGATTAAACATTGTTAATATAACGTTAAGATAACGGTCCTTTAACGACACTAATATAATAGAGCCGTGATATGATCATCATCAGTAGCTTGACAACCCTTTCTGGGTCCTGGCTTGTTCTAGAATTTTCTGTCATTTTGTTCTGTTCTTTGCTTTGTTTTCCAGTTGGTAATCTTAAGTGTTTTCAGATCTTGTTCCACTTGTTCCATGTATCTAAGTTTGGGTTTTCCTTTGACCTTCTCCCTACTGGTGTTTGCCTCATTATATGTTTTGATGTTTCAGTCTCCAACATCCGTTCAACATGGCCCATCCAGCGCAGACGTCCGATCTTTATGAATGTTATGAACTCGGGTTCATTGTTAACTGTGTAGAGTTCAAAGTTATATCTTCTGAGCCATATGTCATTTTCCTTCACCCCCTTATAATATAATATGTGTCTATATGAGTCTGTATATATAATATTATGAGACACCCTGAAAAATATGATCTTTTACATCTGATCATTCAGGGAAAGATCCAAGGTAATCGTGGTCCTGGTAGAAGAAGAACATCATGGCTAAAAAATCTAAGGCAATGGTATGGAAAATCAACTACATCGTTATTTAGAGCTGCTGTCAATAAAGTCACGATAGCGAATATGGTAGCCAACATGATATCCAACGATCGATAACGGTCATGGAACTAGAAGAAGAAGAAGGATTTTTTGTTCAAACGTACCTAATAGATCATCGTCGCTTTTTAACAGTGTACATGTCTCTGATCCATATACAAGAACTAATTTTATCAGGGTCTTGTATATTTTGCATTTGGTTTTTCTTGTGATGTTGGTAGATCTTAAATGTTGAATTAGTTTGTTATATGTTTTATTAGCGATATGTATTCTTCTCTTAACTTCTTCACAAAAATTGTTATCGCTTTCGATTTACTGGTCTTCGTGTATTTTAGAGCCGTGATAGCATTGAATTTTTCTATATTATTCGCAGATCTTCAGAACCGCTCCAAGTATCACATCACAAGTGTATAAATAGTTTGTTTCATCTTTTTTTATACACCATCTCTTGTTAGCAATCTTAATGACAATCCGCACCCTCGACTTCTGTGTGTATCTTTTCTTTTTTTATTATTTAAAGCAAATTCAGTAAAACTCATTTAGTCTAGCCTCCTTGTATCCAATACTGATTTCATCCAAAATCAGTTACTATAAGTCATAGTTTGGTACTGAAAGGTCCAAAATTAAAGAAAACTTCTTTAATATTTATGTCTTTTATGTAGTTTGGATTTATCTTTTTTATGTCTTTTAGTTGGTGATTGATAGGAAGTCCCTCCACCCTAGTTAGGAGTTTCCTCACCAAGACAAATGTCTAGATTCGCCACTGAAATCACCGATTTCTGGAATGTTTATTGACTTTACGGTTTAGGTTTCTTTACTCTATAATGATTTATGACTATTTATTTTTCTGGCTATGCTTATTTTCAATTAAATTTATAATTTTAGTTGCTCCCTCTAGTGATTTACACATTTACTAATAAACTTAAGAAACTTTAACTATTAAATTATACAGGGTGTTTCAAAAAAGGTAACCCCGTCTCTAGGGTAGGTAAAACACTGAAAAATAATTTGGGGTTTGCTTAATAAAAAATTTTTGCAACGCCATCCGTTTTCAAGATACAGGGCGTAGAAGAAAAAAAATTTACGCATTTTTTACGATTTTGCCGATACTACTGGCAACATTGTAATGAAATTTTATACGAATATGTTTTGGAAGCTGATACATCCCATGAATTAGTTTTTATATCTGATTCTCATAGAGGGCGCTAGTTACACGTATCGTACATGCATAGTATACATTATTAATCAAAATTTCAAGTAAACTTAAACAACATTCAATTTTACACGAAAAACTCGTACTGTGTACCGTTTTCGGAATATTTTGATTTGAAAATTCTGAAGTAATAATTGATGCTGGTAGTAATGATAAAGTTCTAATAGGTATATCTCTATTTTCTCCAAGTGTGCCATGGAAATCTGACATTTATTGATTGTTATGACGATAAATCAACAATAATTAGAGTTTTGAAACCTTGTTATTTGTAAAATCAAATCAAAATGTACTCAAATGTTGAATACACTGACATGTTATTAACCTTAGGCGAATGTTTAGATGTTTAGTGCAGCTGTGACACGTTATGCAGAAAAGTTTCCTAGAAGAAACTTACCAAGTAAAAAAACATTTAGAGCCGTTGAACAACGTTGTCGAGAAACTGGAATGTGAGACCAAATAAAATAAATTCTGGTAGACCAAGAACAACAAGAACAATTAATAAAGAAAATAATATTTTAAATTTACTTGATCAAGATCCAACAGTTAGCGTAAGGAATATAGCAAGACAAACAAATACTTCTTCTTCAAGTACTTGGCGGATACTGAAAGAACAGCAATTACATCCTTATCATTACAGACAAGTCCAAGAGCTCTTGCCAGATGATCTACCGGTTAGAGTGGATTTTTGTGAAACATTGCAACAAAGGACAGCCCACAATCCAAATTTTTTAAAATGCATTCTTTTTACGGACGAGGCCACCTTTACGCGACAAGGTATGTTTAACTTCCATAATGCACACTACTGGTGTGATGAGAATCCACGAGTCAAAAGGGTATCACATTACCAACACTCATTTAAAGTTAATGTTTGGGCAGCAACTTTAGGTAACAAATTAATAGGTTATCATATTCTATCTGGAAATTTAAATGGTGATATGTATCTTGATTTTTTAAACAATTCCTTATTCGAGATTTTAGAAGATTTAACGCTAAACGAGCGAAGATCTTTATTTTTTATGCACGATGGAGCTCCACCACACTTTGATAGAAGGTGTCGTAATTGGTTGAGTAATCATTTTCCGAATCGATGGATTGGTAGAGGTGCAGAAGCTCCGATTCATTGGCCTCCTCGGTCATGCGATTTTAACCCTTTGGACTACGCAGTTTGGTCGTGTATTAAGGAAAAAGTCTATGCTACAGAGGTAAATTTACGCCAAGAATTGGAAGAAAGAATTCAACGTGATTTTAATGATATCAGAGCTGATTCCCTATCGTCTAGAAGGTTAATGGAATCTTTATAAGAAAGAATAGACTTGTGTATTCGCGAAAACGGAGGGCATTTTGAACATTTACTTTAATTTATACCAGCATCAATTATTACTTCATAATTTTCAAATCAAAATATTCCGAAAACGATACACAGTATCGAGTTTTATCAAGAGTTTTTTTTTCGTGTAAAATTGAATGATATTTAAGTTTACCTAGAATTTTGATTAATAATTATACTCTTAAAAAAGTTATATTGACTAATATTTAGTACAATCCGTGTAACTAGCGCCCTCTATGAGAATCAGATATAAAAACAAATTCAGATGTATCAGCTTTCAAAACATATTCGTATAAAATTTCATTATAATGTTGCCAGTAGTTTCGGCAAAATCGTAAAAAATGCGTAAAATTTTTTTTCTTCAACGCCCTGTATCTTGAAAACCAATGGCGTTACAAAAATTTTTTACTAAGCAAACCCCAATTATTGTTTAGGTTTTTACCTACGCTAGAGACGGGGTTACCTTTTTTTGAAACACCCTGTATATTTGACTTTTTTATTCATTGTAGGTATTCACCGCAGAGTTGCCGGTGTTTCTTCGAGAACACCGAAATGGCATGTATCGCACAGATGTATATTTTATCAGTAAAACATTAGCAGAACTACCCTTTTTTATAATATTACCCGTATCATTCACTGCAGCATGTTATTTTCTAATTGGTCTATACGGAACAGCAACGAAATTTTTTATCACCTGTGGAATTGTCATTCTAGTTGCCAATGCTGCCTTAAGTTATGGTAAGTATGAGCATATGTGGATCATTAAATAATTTTTGGTAACCATTAGGAATCCAATGCCACATAGACTCAATATTTCTGTAATTACTATTTAAATGAGAATAAGCCACAATTGACCAAATTAAGTTTATTGACGTGCAATTTCCACTTCGGAAATCGTTCTCATAATACAAGCATTAGCAAATTTACGATACTGGATATGAGACTTAGGTGTACAGAAAATCAACACACACCAACAGATATTTAAATTTTAAATCAAATCACAATATTCAGATTAAAAAGGACATTATTAAATCCTTATACGATAGAACCGAAATTGCTTGTTCTAAAGAAAATTCGTTCTTGGAGGAAAAATATTTGTTAACATCTATTTTATTAAAAAATGATTATCCTTTATCGTTTATAAATAAGGAATTTTCAACAATTGACCAAATAGAACAGAACCACTTAGAAAGAGATCCTATAGCATACACAAGGAATAATAAGAACAAAATAACAATACCACCCATAAAAGGATTATTAAAAAAACTTAAGAGGATATGATATAAATTTAACGTTTCAACAACATTCAAAATAACAAATACATAGAGATCTATTTTGTCTAGAACCAAACCTAACAATGAACAAGAAATGACAAAGAATTGTACTTATAAAATACCTTGTGAATGCGATCAGTTTTATTTAGGTGAACCATCAAGGCCATTCAATGTTAAAATAGGTGAACATCGATCTAATATTAAAAATAGAAAATTTGATAGATTTCAAATATATAAACACGCAAAGATATAAACAAACAAACAGATAGTAAAAAGAGAAAAATCAAAGAAGCGGCTCTAATTATGCGAAATGAGACCAATTGTGTCGCAAATTTTATTATTGGTTTGTTCGTTTTATCCGTTGTTTACTGCTATTTGCTTGATGATATTTAATTCTGTTTCAAAGTTGTATTTTGACATTGGAATTTCTGTTAAACTATGTAACATACTGTGATAGGCTGCCAGTTTATGTTGTGTTGGATGGGATGATGAATTGTGTATAGTCTTGTCAGTATGGGTAGGTTTATGAAATATGGAGAAGTCATGTTTGTTTTTAAGTCTGATAATTTTTAAATCTAAAAAGTTTATGGATTGATTTTGTTCTGTTTCTATTGTAAATTCAATATGACTATAAAGTGAATTAATATGCAATAAAAATTGATCGAGTTTCCTGTTAGTTCCTGTGAAACATACCAGCACGTCGTCTACGTATCTCCACCAATATAAAAACTGTTTAAATACGAAATGTTTTGAAATATTTGTCTATAAATGATCCATAAAAATATCTGATAGCAATGGGCTTAGAGGATTACCCAATTTAAGTCCTGCACTATTATTTGTATATATTTGATTATTAAATTCAAAATAGTTTATGCAAACTTTAAGAAGATGTAAAATTTCAGATGTAATTATTGGATTTGTGCTATTTTGGTCCAAAAGGTTTTTTACTAGAATAAAATTTTCTGCAGGAGCGATACTAGGAAAAAGATTTTTTACGTCAAATGAAATTAATCTGGAGTTGTTAGGTAATTGAATATGTTGTATTTTATTAACTAGTTCTATTGTATTTTTTATGGTAAATCTAGGTGAAAATTTAGTGTATTCAAAAATAATGTCTAACAGTTTTTTTGAAAGCTTATATGACGGGGCTGTATAAAAAGAAACTACAGGTCTTATTGGATAATCCGGTTTGTGTAGTTTAATAAAAAAGTATAAATTAGGAGGCTGTGGGTTCATGATATTGAGGTATTTCTGTTCTATTGGATTTACTATTGATTTTAAAATTTGAAATTTGAAAATTCAATAAAACAGAAATACCTTAATATCATGAACCTAGATTATACTTTTTCATTAAACTACACAAACAGGATCACCCAATAAGACCTGTAGTTTCTTTTTATACAGCCCCCTCATATAAGCTTTCAAAAAAACTGTTAGACATTATTTTTGAATACACTAAATTTTCACCTAGATTTACCATAAAAAATACAATAGAACTAGTTAATAAAATACAACATATTCAATTACCTAACAACTCCAGATTAATTTCATTTGACGTAAAAAATCTTTTTCCTAGTATCGCTCCTGCAGCAAATTTAATTCTAGTAAAAAAGCTTTTTAGATCACAATAGTACAAATCCAATAATTGCATATGAAATTTTACATCTTTTTGAAGTTAGCATAAACCAGGACTACTTTAAATTTAATAATCAAATATATACAAATAACAGTGCCGGAATTATAATGGGTAATCCTCTAAGCCCATTTCTATCAGATATTTTTATGGATCATTTAGAGACACATATTTGAAAACATACCATATTTAAACAGTTTTTATATTGGTGGAGATACGTAGACGACACACTGGTATGTTTCACAGGAACTAACAGGCAACTTGATCAATTTTTATCGTATATTAATTTACTTCATAGTCATATTGAATTTACAATAAGTAGAAGCAGAACAAAATCAATCCATAAACTTTTTAGATTTAAAAATGATCAGTCTTAAAAACAAACATGACTTCTCCATATTTCATAAACCTACCCATACTGACACGACTATACATAATTCATCATCCCATCCAACGCAACATAAACTGGCAGCCTATCATAGTATTTTACATAGATTAACAGAAATTCCGATATCAAAATACAACTTTGGGACAGAATTAAATATCATCAAGCAAATAGCAGTAAACAACGGATACAACGAACAAACAATTAATAAAATGTTAAATCAAAAACTACACAAGAAAGCCCTGAAATTAGTATTTCCACCACCAGAGAAAAAACCCAGTACCTTCTGCTCGATTACATATACAAGCAAAATATCAACTAAAATAGCCAAACAAACAAAAAAGAAAGGAATAACACCAGCTTTGCAAACAAATAACAACCTAGACAAATATATCAAAAACAACAAGAGCCAAAATAAAAAAACACTTACACAGTGGTGTGTACAAACTTAAATGTGGCGACTGCCCAAAAACTTACATCGGTCAAACTGGTAGAAACTTTAATGAACGAATAGCAGAACATAAAAGTGCTTTCAATAATAAAAAAAACAGATTCTGCATACGCACTTCACCTTCTAGATCACAATCATTCTTTTAATGACGAATTTAAAATTCTTCACATTCAAAATAAAGGCCTTAAGCTATCCTTGTTAGAATCTATGGAAATCAACAAATTAAAAAACACAGATATAATTCTGAATGACCAACTTGAGACAAACAGTTCTCCCCTCCTCAACCTATTTCATTAGAGACTATAAAATGTAAATGCATGCCAAAACTAGATCACTTGAGAAAGGTAATCAGCCAAAATAGCTGTAGTAATAAGAGATTTAAATAAATGTTGTAGAAGTTTGAAAACAAAGTTTTCAGTATTTTATTGTTAAATAAAATGAATTTCCATCAAGTTACGATCGAATCCATCAATTCAATATGAATATGATTTTAAAGTCGTCTACTTTAAAATATAATGTATGTCTGAATTGTCAATACAAATGAGTCAGATAAAATTAAAATATTAAAAGAATTTTTCACCAAGTAACAAAAAAACAAAATTTGTTTAATTTACTAATGTTTGTATTTTGAGAACGATTTCCGAAGTGGATATTAAAACGTCAATAAACTGACTTTAAATTTTAATTATGGTTTATTCCCATTTAAATAGTAATTACTTTAAAATGGCACAAAAAAAACTTCAAAACAATACTAATATTTCTGAACAGACAATTTTAATATTTGATTGCACGATGGCTACATTATAAACAATATTAACAAATTAGTATATTATAATAAATGATTATAATAAATTCGATTAATATAAGATTTTATGAAATACTATAGTTTATTTTTATGAACGAGATAGTAATTAGCATAATTTTAACTGGTACCTCCGACCACTCCATGGGCGTGCTCAAGATTAATTGAAAAATTACTTTGAATAATTGTAAAAAATAAATGAATTATTTCAGTGTTATAAAGTGTTATGTGTATGTAAACAAAAGTGACCTCTTTTATCACACACTATATTAGAACTGACTGGCCTACATTAAAAAGGGTTTTAAAAAATTCACATTTTTTTTAATTTTTAAAAATTACAAAAGAGAAAAAGAGTTTTTAAAACCGTCTAAGGTATGTTAAATAGATGAATAAAAATATTAATATAAAACTTACAGCTACTTGTTACAAATCCAAATCAGATTCAGAAGATGAACTTTCAGAACCAAGATTTATAATAACTGGCTCGATCATTTTATCAGTAATATTGTCCAGCTTCCACATTTTTTCCTCTTCTTTAATAGTGTGATTTACTGCCTTTTCCCAGTTTTCAGGTTTTACATTATTTACGGCCTCCAAAAACAACTGTTTAACATCATGAATTTTAAAAGTGGTATTTTTTCTTGAAACTTCACTCTTTATCTGTGCCCATACCAGTTCAATCGGGTTTAATTCACAATGATATGGTGGGGATCTAAGTACTGTCATTCCACGATTTTTGGCAATTTCATCAATTTCGTATTTTTTAAATTTTTCTTTATGAAGGGCACACAACGAATAAAGTTCCTTTCTTATAGATCCGGGATGGTACGTAATATTTTTTGAACTCAGCCAATTCTGCAAGTCTTTTTTTAACCACTTGGTTGTGGGCAGTCCTTCTATAAGTCTGGAGTGATAACTTGCATTATCCATTACTATTACACAGTTCTTAGGAAGAAGATCTATCATTTGTTCGAACCATTCTTGAAAGACATCAGCGTTCATGTCTTCATGGTAGTCACCGGTACGAGTTGATTCAAAAGTTAATAAACCACCTTCAACAAAACCGTCTGAACTGCCAATGTGTACTATTATCAGCCTGCGTCCCTTTCCTGATGGTGGGTTTAAACCAGTAGATAAGTTATTTACAAAAGCGTGCCTTTGACTTGTAACAGTTTCATCCTGCCAAAATTTATTTGGTGTATGACCCTCGTTGATCCATGTTTCATCAAGATAAAATATTTTTCTTTTTTGGTTTCTCATTTCCTTTATGGTTCTTAGAAAATGTCTTCTCCATATGACAATATCGCTTCTTTCTAATAAAATAGACTTTCTGGGATTCTTTTTCCAGCGGAAGCCTATTTCTTTTAAAAGTTTCCATAACGTACTTCGACTCATTTCTGGGTAATCCTTATCATCTCGAACTGAGACAAGAACTTTATCCAATGTTGGAAATTCTTGTCTAAAGAAGAATTCATGCACTTTCCGTCGAAGTCCTTCTTTAAAATGATATTCTATTTGAAATTTTGGTTTCCCTGGAGCATTACGTGGCATTTGAAAACTACCACATTTCTCTTCTTTAATAACTCTGTAAATCGTAGATTTCCCAACACCAAGTGTACTGCTAACTAACTCAACGGTCTCATCAACACTTTCACATAAACGTTTGTCTGTAAATGATTTAAAACAATTAAATATTAATGTTTTTTCATTAACTGTTAAAGGACCAATTTTTCGGCGTTTACACGGCACTTCCAAATTTTCCATAACACTAGTATACACAATAAACTGCACCTTGCAACTGAAGTACCTACTTTTAGTGAACTGTTAAGAATTTTGAATACGCCACTTGGACCTTCCTACAAAATGGAAAAACCCACTATCACATTTTCTGTGGAATAAGTTTAGAAGGTAATTATCTAGTCAATTACTGTCGTAGATTCCTGGAATTAAAGAATTAAATGTTTGATTGTTGAAACCCTTACTTCGTGGAATGCACTCATTTCAGATAAAATAAAACGTTTTATTTTATCTAAAGAATTAAACTTTATTTTGCAAATAGGTAGGTACTTATTAAACTTTTATTGGTTATATATAACCAATAAAATAAACATCTTACATTTCTTGCAAATTCATTAGTACCTGTTAACCTCCATCACTCCGACACTGGCAACCTTATTTAGGGATTAGTAACCCTCACAACTATTGTATTCTATTCTGCTCCAACCTTTATACCTGGTGGTCATACTCAATTTAAAATTGTTTTCCTATATACTTCTGTAAACTTGTTGACAAATATCTGTTTTTCATTGAGTCACCCGTATCAACAGTTTAGGGATTTGCATACATAATTTATTTTTTTATTACGCTCTCATACATAAAAATACACTATAATATGAAAGAAAGAAAGGGAACAAAAAAGCCGCACGAAAGGGATGCTAAGCGAGGAAATCATATACCTTAAACGAAAAACTGCCAAACTTGGCCGAAATATGAACGAAAGAAAAACAGAATATGTGAAGTGCATAAAATCTCATCGACATAAGAACCTAAACCTACAGAATCATACCTATTATCTTATATATTATATTATAGTCTTATATTATATTATATTAGTAGGTATATAATAATATATTAGGCTAGTGATCGCATATGGATGCTAAACGAGGACTTTTTAAAGCACTGATAAAAATTAATTAGGAATCTTTAAGCAAAAAATACTATAGAAGTAAAGTACAAAGATTAAACTGGCTTTAGATTGCTAAATATAATCCGGAGATAGGAATCCTACGGAACATTTAAAAAAGTAAGGTCTCGTAAAAATAAATGGGTAATGTTACAGTTTCGCAACTCTATAAACTTTGGTAAGTGTTAACTTTGTGTTAGTTTTGATTCTTCCCGTTTATTAAGTTAAGATTCCGCGTACAAAAGAACAGATACCATAGAACAATAAACGGTTGTAATATATTGTTGCAGACAAAAACTTTTCTTTTACACATTGTATGTTAACAAAGAACGACAGAAAAATAAAAGAAGTTCATTAAAACTGCAGACCCACAAGTTATCGCCCAAGTAACGTCAGTTTGTAGAAAATAACTCTTGGCCCAAAGGCCGTATCACTCAGTGTGTGATATCACTTATATTACTTGTGTGGTGTATATATGAGACCTTCAACATACATTGAAAACGCCTCTAAACGTTTTATGGCATCTTCTGTAAGAATCCAGCTTTCTACTTCATAGAGGACGACACTAAAGACGTAACATCTAAGAATTCTTATGCGTAAATTGATACTTAAAGATAGGTTACAGAGAAGCTTCCTAAGGCTGTTAAAATAGATTCTGGCTTTTTCATACAAGTTTTTATTTCGTAGATGTGATCCCAAGTATCCTTAATATCTTATCCCAAATAGCATTTTTTCCACTCTTTCTAACGATATATCATCTATTGTAATTTGCGCGTTTATGTTGGTGTTCTTACTAATGTTAATTACTTTTGGGCAATATCTGCCAGCAGCATTGTATCTACTACATATCTAATATTGTTTATAAGTTGGCCATTTATAGCAATCCCATCTTCTGATTTGTCCAAAGCCTCTCTAAAAATGTTTTCAGAGTAAATGTTAAATAATCTGGTGACAATATGCAACCATGTCTAACTTTTTTCTCGACTGTGAAGATCTTGGACAGTTCATTTTCTAATCTTACTTTTGCTTTTTGTTAGAGATATAAGTTTGAGATCAGTCTTATATCCTTACCATCGAGTCTTAATGTTTTTAGCATATCGATTAGTTTTCCATGTGGGACTTTATCAAATGCTTTCTCGAAATCAATGAAAAATGAATACACATCCTGGCTCTCTGTATTAGAACTTACAAACTAAAAAGTGCTTCACTGGTGTTCTTCTAATTTGGTGTATATGTACGAGTAAATACTAGTAAGGAGTACTTTAAGTACATGCCTCATCAAACTCAATAATCTATGTTTTTCACATTTTTTAACGTTGGCTTTTTAAGGAAGTGAAATAAATATTGTTAGTAGCCAGTCTTTTGGTAAATTACCAGTCTCGTAGATATTGTTAAATAGCTTCGTAAGACCTATGATTTGGTATGCCTCTAATAGCTTGAAAATTTCACCATGCACCTTATCAGGTCCTCGTGATTTCTTATCTTTAATCCGTTTAATGGCCAGAGTTACTTCTTCGTTTCTTATTTTTGGACCGTAGGGATTGTTTATTTCAAACGGAATTTGTGCTTTCAATTGAACGTTATGTATGATAAAATTATTATATTTCTTTGTATTGTATTTAAGTAGCAATCAGCTCTTAAAGTCGTTGTTCTTTCTTGTCGTATCATGTTATATCATACCTACTTAAAATTTCTTTTGTAGACGGACGGTTTGGTTTGTGTGATATATATATTAATATATATATATATATATATATATATATATATATATATATATATATATATATATATCCACAATTTGTCTCGTAATGTTTAGTTTTGCAAACAGCTATGATTTTACGAAAATTCCTTTAAATTTTGGAAACTCTATTCAATTATGAATAAAATATTAGTTGTCGTATCGGTTTCATATCACATATTTAAATGTTTAGCTCTTCATGTTTCATTTTATTAGAATGTATATATATCTATGTACATTTTTTTTGGTTTTACATGTTTTTTAAATAGTTTTATCTAGTCTACTAGCTTATTATTTTTCTATGGTAATATACATACTCAATGCGAAAGGGAGATACCAGCGAGTTCTAGATTGAACATATAAAATCTCCTCCCTTTCTGATGGCATTATTTGTTATAAAAAGGTTATCGTATGTGCAGAAAGCAACAAAAAATATAGAGGAAACTGGCTGTGAAAGCATAATCAAAGAATATTGTTATCAGACCAAAACTCACAATTACTACGAAAAGAAAAAAATAAGCAGCACAGCTATATGAACTACTTTTTCATATTGAAGTCGGACTAGAAAAACTGTCGCAAAGTCTCAACAAAATGAGAAAATATCTACTGCGTGAGCAGTAAAGAACTTTTACGTATTGTGAAGGCTTATGAACATTTTTCACATACTTGTATGGTCTAAATTGTTTTCTTCGAATTGGTGATGCAGTCATCGCATGATGTGACTTCTACAATTTTCTAATCTAGTAGATCAAGTTTCAAAATTACTAGAACGATTACAAGTTAAAAATTAGGGGAATGACTTGACATCCATCACAAATGATCAATGACAATCTCAAGAGCTACAAAATACTTAAGAAATTGTACCTAAAAGGAAAGTGTTAGGCGCGAATTAATCACATAATCGAGCATAAGTTGGACACTTTTTTAAATTGTGTGCAGCAAGAACTAGTCTACTTGGTAAAAAAGGCACTTATAAGACAGTACAATGTTGACAGTATTTTAGAGAAACTAACAATTGCAAGTAGCACTAGAGTAGATATGGCAGGACCGTTCCGAAAAATGGATGCTAGAAATAAATAGAATATTATGGTGGTAATGGATGGTTTTTTTAAAATGGACTGAGGTATATACAATCTTATACCAGTATACCAGAAGGTTTGTACAGTTGCAGATATATTGATTAAAGAGTTTTTCAGCTGTTTTGATGTGTCCTTAGAAATTTACTTAGATCAAGGGCCAAACTTCAAATTGGTATTTTTTTATTTGACAATTAATTGGTTCCAATAACTCTAGAACAATATCGCGGCATCCTCTGTCAGTTAAAATAGTCAAAAGAATGCATCGAACGATGTCAAAGTATTTTTTAAACTTTTATTCAAATATTTAAAAAAATGGGACTAGTACATTTAATAAACCATTAAGGATTGCTCATTTTTATTTTATTTTCTATTGCATTCAAAATTTTTCATAATCCTTGCCATAATACATTTAACAAACTTTTAATCACATGAAATTCGCGTGAGTATGAGGATTTCTAAAAGAAATTATTTGTTCCAAATTATTTTTGATGCTGACTGATATATTATAATAAATGTAAAACAACCATTCATCCCTTCATCCTATTGCTCTACAGATCAGTTCTAGCCCTGGCCTCCCTAGTTAACCTCTTCATTCGTCATTCTCCTCCACGATCAACTGGGTCTTCCAATAGGTCTCTTCCACTTAATTCTTTTACTCAACAGTTTTTTATAAACCTGTTTTATTCCATCCTAAACACATGATCTGTCCATTGAAGATGCTGTAGGCGGATATACTGAGATAAAGGTAGTGGTTTTTTTTATATACAATTTTATCTGATTCGCTATTGTTCTCATTAATACGGCTTATTATTCATCTCAGTGTCTTTATTTTAAATATGTCTAAGCGGTTTACAAATTTTTGAGTCAATATCCAAGTTTTACATCCATAGTTCACTATAGGTTGGATTATGGTCTTGTAGATTCCTAACTTAGTCCTTTGATATACGACTTGACTGAAATATCTGGTTTAGGGCAAAATATGCCGTATTGAGTGGAATGATTATTCTGCGCATTTTCAATGCTGTCCTTTGTAATGTTGACTCCTGAATAGATAAAAGTATCTACTTTTTCTAAGTTGTCAATTATTAGATCTGGTCGTGTTGCTTTCTCCGACCGACTTTGTATAAGGATTTTAGTCTTTTTTGTATTTATTGACAGACTTATTTGTTCAGCATGTAATTTAAGTTTCATGTCACTCATCTATAGCAACACTAAAACAAATATTACGTATGTTTTGTAGGTTATCTAGTGTCGTGTATTTCAAGGAATACCCCTATGGCCTTGACGCTGGGTGCCCCTTTAGTCATACCTTTTTTGCTCTTTGGTGGATATTTCATGAATCTAAGGTAAGTTACTTTAACTATATAAGTATATATGAAAAGTTTCTGGAAAAACTAATATTAGTAACCATTTGGGTACTGAAAAACTTTAAAAAGAGACATTACGCCAACACGTATCAAGAAAAATATGAATTAAAAATTGGTACAATATTGGTACAATGGACAGATAGGGTGAGAAACGAGGAAGTCTTAAGAAAGGCAAATACTGAGAGAGAACTACTCAATTTGATCAAGATACGAAAAATTGTCGTGGCTACGAAACATAAAAACCTGGACAGGTATAAATAACACTGGCGATCTTTTGCATGCCGCGAAAGACAGTCTTTTCTTAAGATAATTCGCCAACGCACTATAGGTGCACGGCATTATAAGAAGAAGACAATGTTGGTAGATTTGGTACATTTGTTAGTGTTTATGCCGGGATTTAAACTTATTAAAGTAAGAATGACAAGAACTATGAGTGACACCGACCACAGAAATATCGGCAGGTTTCTTGGAGAGACCCAATTTTATCCCAGAGAGACCCCAGATATCCGTTTACACAGCAAACTTTCATTATTTTTCATGCTGAATCACTTCCTGTCATCCTGAGTCTATTTAATTTTTGTACGTTATCTCTCACGTCTTTGTCCAGGTCTACATAGCTAGACAACGTAATTTTCAGGTATTTTATCTCCATTAATTGTTCAATACTGATGCCATCAATTTCTATTTTACATCTGGTTAGTTCTTTGCTGACTACAATTTTTTTAGTTTTCTGAGATAAGATTGTCATTTCATTAGTCAGTTTCATTAAATTATTTTGCTCTTATGATAGATCAAATCTGTCGACCAGTCTTTGCAGTCTATGTTCACCTTGGACCATCAATATTGCGTCGTCTGTGTAAAAGATTATTTTTGTTTGTTTGTTTCCCATTCTGTATCCTCTTCCTTTGTTAACGCTGTTGATAATTTCATCAAATTACTTCACCAATAAAAGTTGGTTTACCAAAATGCTATGTATTATCATTTCTTCTATATGAAGTGGAGTCATAAACCTTAACTGAAACATCACTGAAGAAATTTAAAGCATTTGAAATGAGGTGCTATAAATGCATGTTGAGGATTTCCTGGACAGACAAAGTTACCAACAAAGAAGTTCTGTAGAGAATGGGTAAAGAGCCCGACCTTGTCATAACCATAAAACGTTCAAAACTTCAATACTTACGCCATATAATGTAAAATAAATAATAATACGACCTACTTTGAATCATACTTCAAGCTAAGGTGCATGGAAAAGGAGGAGATCCATGAAGAAAAATAATATCCTGTCTTTATTACTATAAAAATGGTTTAACTTGACCCCAACAAAACTTTTTAGGGCAGAAGTCAACAAAATTGAAATAGCCATGTTAGTGTCCAACATTCGTAATAGATTGGCAGTATAAAAAGGAGACGAATAAATGGAAAATAAGTATGACATTACAAATTTAAAGTCCCTTATTCTCTTGACATTGTTATATTGCTTTGCTATATATTTCGTTTTTATATTTCTTTGTACATTTGTTTGTTTTTATCATTGTTTCTTTGGATGTAAGTATTCGTAATCTTGTACATAAAGTGTTACTAAAATGCCAAAATTTTGTTATTAAGATTGTATTTTTTATATTTATTAATCAATGTATACAAGAGACATAATAAAATTAGGATGCAGTAAATAAGCAAATAAAAAATATATTATTGAATGTTTCAGTTCGATACCGTACTACCTCAAGTGGTTGTCCTATTTTTCATGGTTTAGATTTGGAAATGAAGCCCTTATGATTAATCAATGGGAAAATATAACTTATATTAATTGTTCAACCAACAGCACAATCTGTCCCAAAAATGGACATGTTGTTTTGGAAGCATACAATTTTGTAGAGGTACGTATTTATCAATGTTTTTGAAGTAATACAAGGTTGCTAATAAATAATGTGTAAGTAAATAATAAATAAGTATGAAAGGGTTATAAACCTATATACATTGCACAACAGACGTAATTCAACGATGCAAGCTAAACCTGTATAGCTTAAATGTGTAGAGGTAATATTTTTATCTAATTTTAACCGTGCACAACTTTCTTTCTTCTTCTTCATGTACGACGTCCTTTCAGAACGTTGGTTACCATCATAGCTATCTTAATTTTATTCACTGTCACCTTAAATAGCATGTTTGTATCAACACCATACCAATCTCGCAGGATCTTTAACCATGAGGTTCTTCTTCGTCCTGGACTGCGTTTGCCTGCTATTTTTCCTTGCATGATATTTTGTAGCAACCTATGTTTGGGACCTCTCATTACATGTCCGAAATACTCCAGCTTTCTCTGTTTGATGCTTTTTAGGATCTCCGTAGTCTTGCTGAGACGTTCTAGTATTGCGAAGTTTTGAATCTTCTCCACCCAGGTAACTTTGAAAATTCTTCTATAGCACTACATTTCGAAAGCCTCAAGGCGATTTATATCGATTTTATTCACAGTTTAGCACTCGACACCATAAAGTAAGACCGAGAACACGTAGCAGCGAAGTAGGCGAATCTTCAATTCCAATTTTAGGTTTCTGTTACATAACACCTTGGACATCCTTCTAAAAGCAGCTCTAGCCTGCTCTATCCTAGATCTAATTTCGCCGTGACTTTCTGCGTTACAATTTAATTGCTGTCCAAGGTAAACAATTTTATGGACCTGCTCAAGTTTGGTATTATTTACATATATTGACGGTTTTGTTTGCTATTGTTTACTTATTATCCGTATTATACGTATTTTGGTTTTCCGTATTTTTAGATCCAGACCTGCCTCCCTACAACTCTCAACGACACTATCAAGTAGTGTTTGAAGATCACAAGTATTCTTTCTTGTTTAACAGAAAGTGCTTTTCTAAATATTCTTTTGAAGTAAACGTTGAAAAGCAGAGGTGACAAAAGGCATCCCTGTCGTACTCCTCTTTTAATATTAATATTACTAAAACTGATGTTGTTTGATTCCAATATAAATTTGTAATTATTTGAACATCTCTACCGTCCAAGCCAATGTGTTTTAGAGCTTGGCTTTCTTTCAGTTTTTTTTTCGTACTATTGTTCTTGCCTTATTTCATTCCACTGCTATATTACATATTCATTATTTTATTTATTCAGTGATTCTATATAACTCTTGGCCTTCTTTCTTTGTTTCTTTTGTTTTCTTATTGTTTTTTCTTTTTGGTTTTCATTCTAACAAGTGTCCACGTGATATATTCATATGCTAATATAAGGTTGAGCTCGAATTTATCAAAGTATATTCATATGCGTTCAAAACATGAAGAAATGAACTAGACAGGGCTGCATACTATCAACATTATTATACAACATATATTCTGAATACATATTGAGAAAGATGAATATGAATAGTTGATATTGGGAATGTATACACCATAACCAGTCTCTGCTTCGTTAGCATTCCCACTTTTTGATGCATCAGTATAGATGAATAAGTATTTTTCTATTAATTGTTCTGTTGCTGCTCTGAATATCATATTTAGATGAAGATCTGACTTGCTGATTTTTAGTCTCACTGTGGGGAGTTGTGTGTATTGTATGTTTTGAATGCTTTACATTCTTTATGAATGCTTTACATTTTTGTCATGAATTTTGTTGCCAGCCATTTTCTTCAAAATTCAAGTGCCATCTCTGCAGTTTTTGCCACCGGTGCTGTTGTGGGGGTTGACTTCATGTACCTGAGGATAACCCTTAGAACTTGGTATTGTACAGTATCAAGTTTACGCAAGGTGTTTTTGTTTGATGGCTTTAAGAATATGCTGCCAAAGTCCTTACCAGACCGTAATATACCATTAATAGAGTAGCAGGGTCCCCACCCCGCCTATTGCTCTCATTACAATAATACCTTTTATAGCCTTACTTCTTATGTTTTCGATGTGAGGGTTTCAGTTAAGGTTTTCAGTAAGAGTAAGCCCTAAATATTTTATTGCTGTTTTACGAGGGATGATCTCCTGGTCCATGATGATATCGGGATGTGTATAGGTATTACGTATCTTTGTAAACCATACTACATTGCTCTTGTTTACTGATATAAAGAAGTTATGGTTCCCTAACCATTCATTTATGCCTGCAAGAATTAAATTTGACCCTGTTGCTACATGGATTGGGTTGTGGTGTTTGTTTAATAGGACTAGATCATCTGCATATCATAATTTTATGCATTCCTCTGATAATATGTCATAAATTGAGTTGAACAGAACTAATATAGATGTTGAACAGAAGAGGACCGAGTGGTGATCCTTGGGCTAAACCTTGTGTTGTGAAAGCTAGACCTATGAGATTTTCTTCCTCATCTTTAATATATATTTTCCTATTATAAAGAAGCTTGAATGTGAGGTTAACCAGGTCTATTGGGAGATTTAAATTTAACATTTTTTTATAAAGTACATGTATGTTTACATTGCTATATGCAGATTTTATATCTAGAAAAGTTCCTAGCACACTTTTGTTTTTTGAGATAGCCACCTGGATATATGGTGTAAGAAAGGCAATATTAGTCTGTATTCCCATACCTTTTCTGAACCCTGATTGGAAGCTGTTGAATGTAAGGTTATTTTCCAATATCCATTCTAATCTGTTTTTAATGAATTGTTCCATTATTTTGCCCACACATGATTAGAGGGCTATGGCTTTATAGCTATCTAAAAGTTGAGAATTTCTGGTAGGTTTGAGAAACGGGAGTACTACTTGAGTTCCCCAGCTCTCTGGTATCTCTTTTCGCTCCAATGCTTAATTGTATATATTAAGTAAGTTTTTTAATGCCGCCTCTGGTAAAAATTTATTCATTGAATATGTGATAGTGTCTATGCCCGGTGCTGTGTCCTTTTTGTTGTTTATACCTTGTTTAAGTTCATACATCGAAAAAGGCTTTTGCTACAGGGATAAATTCAGGATCTATGTTGCATACTGATAGATTTGATTTTCTCCTTTTAAATACTAGAAACCAGTTCGCTAAGGATTTTTGCTTAAATAAGCAGATATGTTGTGGAATGCAACTGTTAGATTTTCCATATCTGTCTTACATCTTTAAGCATCGTCTATTTTGCCCTGATATTCTTAGAAGACGCATATTAAAAAAAATCTGAATCTGAAAATCTTCGGGTTTTTACTTTCGCGATGTATTTCTATATAAATCACGAAATATTATTATATAAATTAGCAAACTGTCTTTCTTGTATTTCTATATGTTTGACTTAACATTAAGTAAATGACCAATTCATGGCAATGGCAACTCCATTGGCCAATGGAGCTGCTTTTAGTTTAGTCCACTTAGCCTCTCCTACTCAAATCCGACTCTCACCTTCACGCTGGTGCTGCCTGTTAAACCGAGCCACCCAACTGGAGACCCGGTATCCAACCTGGGTGAAAAGTTGGGTCCGAAACTGACGAGATCGGTTGAACTGGTCCTCCAGGTTGGTTAAAACCCCGACACCGTAAAAACCATCATGTTACGAAAATTCAAGAAAAAGTTTCCGGACTGAAATCTAGACGGCGACTTGGCGAGAAAAAGGAAAAAGAGTTACAATTAACCACGTGGAATGTGAGATCCTTATACAGAATTGGAGCATTGCGGGAACTCCTCGATATCCTGGATAAATATAACATAGACATCATAGCGCTTCAAGAGGTTAGGTGGTTGGGAAAAAATATTCGAGAAAAAGAAATATACAATGTACTATAGCTGCCACCCAACAGAGCATAAACTTGGAACAGGATTCATAGTCAGCAGCAGAGTGAAGTACCTAATAATAGACTTCGAAGCCATAAGCGACAGAATATGCAAAATAAGAATTAGGGGAAAATTTTTCAAATATTCAGTAGTTAACTGCCCATGCACGCACAGAGGATAAGCTAGACAAAGAAAAGGATAAATTTTACGAAAAACTGGAAGAAATAATACGGAACTGCCCTAGAAATGATATAAAAATAGTACTTGGAGATTTTAACGCCAAAAAAGGAAAAGAAAACGATTACCTACCCAACATTGGAAAATATATAGCCTTCATAACGAGTCGAACAACAATGGAACACGCTTAATACACCTTGGGTTAGCCCAGACGGTAATACAATCAATCACATTGAGCATGTAGTTGTGGACGCAAGACATTACAGCGATGCTATGAATGTACGTACCAGGCGTAGAGCAAACATTAACTCCGATCACTACCTGGTCCAGGCTAAACTAAGGGCACGAATCTCTAATGCAAAAAAAGGTAAAGAAAACAAAGAAGCTAAGTACGAGGTGGACAGACTACGAACCCCTGAGATAGTTAGAAAATTTGAACACAAACTTAAAAAAAAAACTAGAAGACCAAATAAGTAGTACTGTTAAAAACATAGATAATTACTTAAATGAGTGTAAAAATATCCTAAAAGAAGTAGCCACAACAGTTGTAGGAAAGAAGAAACAAGAAAGGAAGGGGACAGAATGGTATGATGCGGAATGCGCACAGGCAACTCAAAAAAGGAATCAGGCGTACGGGAAACTTCAAAACAGAAGGACAAAAGACAAAATCAAGAGGAGTGCAAACAGATGAGACAAGCGGAAAAAAGATATATATATATATATATATATATATATATATATATATATATATATATATATATATATATATCCGGTTTTTTAGGCGTTACGCCTGTCCGGTAGGGATCTATGGAGGAGTATCACCAAGACGCAAGCCCTTATCTCTTGCCGTACTGCTCCACCATAGGCCGATCAGATCCCAGCATATCCTAGTCTAAGCCGCAGATTCATCTAGAATTTTAAACTGCTGCGTTGGACTTTTTGTTTTCTGTACACCGAGGGAAAAAAAAAGATACTAAAACAAAAAAAAACGACATTTAGAAAACCAGCTACAGGAACTAGAAAGGCTCAACTCACAAAGCGAAGCGCAAAAATTTTATAAAAATGTGAACTACAATAGAAAAGAGTTTATACCTAGAATAACCATAATAAAAAGTAAGGAAGCAGAAATAATCAATGAGCCGGATCAAATAGTGGAGAGATGGGCAGAGAATTTTGCTGAGAAATTAAATACAGGCAACCGAGACGTGACTGACATAAATGACCACAGTGGAGACGTAAACGATGAGAGGGGGAAAAATAATATACCAACAGAAGAAGAAGTTTCCAAGGCAATAAAAAGGTTAAAAAACACCAAATCCCCTGGAGAAGATGGTGTACCCCCTAAGCTGTTCAAGTATGGAGCAAACGTCCTAAAAAAATACATAATAAATTTTGTTGCATCTATTTGGAGAGAAGGAAAACCAGACAGTTGGAATGTAGGTATTATAATACCAATTCACAAGTAAGGGGATCCACTAATATGGGACAACTATAGAGGCATTACCCTCCTAAATACGGCTTACAAAGTACTGGCTTATATACTTTATGATCGATTACTAGTATATACTGAAGAAAAATAGGCAAATACCAATGTGGATTCCAAAAAGAAAGGTCAACAATTAATCAGATTTTCCTTTTCAGACAAACCTTAAAAAAACATATGAATATGCAATTGATACTCATCACTCTTCATAGATTTTAAAAGTGCATATGACAGTGTATACAGAAGTGTACTTTATAATGCCATGGCAGAACTAGATATTCCGTCGCATCTAATAACATTGGTAAAGGCAACTCTTTTGAAAGTTGAGTGCAAAGTCAAGGTACAAAAGAGAGTGTCAAGGTCTTTTCAAACACATACTGAATTACGCCAGGTAGACAGTTTATCGTGTCTATTGTTTAACATCGCGCAAGAAAGAGCCATAGAGAAATCTGGCATAACAACCAGAGGTACGATCATCAATAGAAGTGTACAGATATTGGCCTACGCAGATGACATTGACATAGTAACACGGACAAAACGAGACCTGATACAGGCTTTTGAAACATTAGAAAAAGCCGCGAAGACAATTGGACTGCAGGTTAACGTATCCAAAACAAAATACATGAAGGTCACGAACAGCACACAAATAGCGACAACAAGATCTGGTGACAGAAGCACACATATTCGAAGGGGTCTCGGAGTTTATATATCTTGGAACACAACTAAATAACAGGAACCTAGTAAGCGTAGAAATTAAGAGAAGAATATACCTGGCGAACAGAGCTTACTTTAGACTAAAGCAATTCCTAATATCATACATAATTAGCAGAAAAACCAAGATATTAATATATGAAACTCTTATTAAACCTGTCCTGACATACGCGTCAGAGACATGGACTATGATAAAAAGCGACGAAGAACAGTTAGGGCAGCTTTGAAAGCTGATTACTTAGACAAATATACGGAGGAGTACAAGAAAGCGAGATATAGCGCAGGCGCTACAATTTTGATTTGTATCAATACTATTAAACATGCAACATCGTCCGGTCTATTACAATTAATAGACTAAGGTGGCTAGGACACCTTGAAACAATGAACACTGAAGACCCCCAAAGACAGATATTCTATCAAGAGCCAGTAGGAACTAGGAAGAGAGGCATGCTAAGATCTAGATTCAAAACTCAAGTCGAAGATGACTTGAGGAATCTAGGACATTGGAAATCCAGGGTAAAAGATAGGGGGAATGGAGACTAATTCTTGAACAGGCCAAGATTCACCCAGGGTTGTAGAGTCAAAGATAATGATGAATGACCAATTTTAATTTGTATTATAGTATCATCTTTACCGTCTTTTAGTGATTTCCAGCTACATAATTTACGTAGAGGTAGATAATTAAAATAAGTACTTAAAATTTTAAGTAATGCGGCTGTTGTTCCAGCAATAAACTGTTCTGTCCTAGATTATATTGATTCAATTATATGTAAAAACGTAATTTTTACTGAAGCTATTTTTGTAAGCTTTTGACAAGTTTTGATTTGGTATAAATATACCACCGAAAAGGTGACCAAGCTAAGCTTGGTTTGATCATAATATTATTATGTTTTATTTTAATACGGATAGTTCATGAAATACTTTATCAAAATATTGACTAAATAAAAATAAATATTGATAATATTTATTTGAATGAAAGAAATTACTATTTCTAAATTCTCAATGAGAATAAAAAACTAATTATAAATTATATTATTTTCAGGAAAACTTTACACTGGACATTATCGCACTATGTATGCTTATACTTGGATTCCGATTCTTTGCATACTTGGCCCTTTTAAACAAAACATGTTCGTGTTAATAAAAATTTATTATATATTTGTGGTGTGTTCCATTGAATTGAATCGTTTTTTATATTTTTAATAAAATATTCCTTCGTGTTTGTATACAAAAATTTTATAATTTTTTATGAAATTTGTAGTTTAGATATTGACTAGTTTATATAAGCATTTTAAAATAAACGATTTTATACATAATTTTTTTCATTTATCCTATTTGGTAACCGCATTCCCAATTACTAAAGGGCGGATAATACGCAACTTGCATTTTAATGCATTTTTTGCAAAATTTCTCAAATTATCCTTAGCCTTGCCCTGTTATTCGTTTAAAGTCTTTTTATTTTCAATTGAAAATGTTTACGATATTTCTACCAGGATGCATCCCAAAGGTCTTCCTATTTTTTTTTTAATCTTTATTATTTTTGTGATTTTAGTTTAACAATAAATTTACGATTTTTCAACTAAGAATGCACAGACTTTATATTAAATTTTATTCTTAATAATTCATCGAAATATGTAAAATCCAATATCTGTAGACTATTAAAGGATTAGTAGCCTTATCTTTGAAGACATTTAATTTTACACTTATATTTTAATAAATTATAAAAGGTTCATGGGTATTAAAATCTGTGAAACCTTTACTTCCTGCAGTAAAGTTGAGGTAGTTAGTTGCATTTCGTCCTCTTTCTGCGTCAACCTTGTAACTACGAATAGCAAATTTTTCAGGAGAACAAAAAACGTATAATGTTAGTGCCCTTGAAAATGTAAGAATTTTAATGACTTGATAGAAATACAGATGATTTAAATAACAATTACTTGGTGCATTTTTTCTATTGTACTAACATTTTTCCAAAATATAAGCATTTTTGTTATTTACGAGGTTGCTGATCATAAATTCGTAGTTAATATGGTGCAGATACGAGTTTGCTGTTTTAGGTCTCCAATAAAGTAGTCGGTTCAAGGAATAAGTAATATGGAAAAAAAAAATAAATTAATAACATTTATATAGGTATATTTATTCACGATTATTACAAAAGAACAAAGAACGATAATTCTAAAAAAAAACTTATCAATCTAAAGAAATCACTTACAGGTATACACTTATAAATGCAATAAATTGTTATAAAAGATGTTTTGGTACATGCACTTGGTCCAGATGTGTCTAAAGGTCGATTTAGACACATCAGTCCCGTCACAGTCTCGGCGCCGAACCGGTCCTGTTTGGTCACAGAACTATCAACTATCTGACAGCTGGCAAACTGTTCGTCAACTGATGAATGTGAATGCCTGGCTATATTTTTATTAAAGAATATTTTGTATGACGGATTGTTCGGTTCGGTGCCAGGACTGTGACGAGACTTGACTGATGTGTCTGAATCGACCTTAAGTCTGATCCGCTAACCCCAATTTGCCGGAATAGAGAAAAAATCGAATTAAAAATTCTGCAGTTTTTCAGCAAATACAGACCTCCAAATGAAAAGTTTTCTTACGAACCGTTAGATGTAGGGAAATTCTGAGTATGGCAGAAGAACGAGCGGTCAATTTTATGTAAGAAATGTCTACTAGCTTGTCTCTCGGGCGAAAATTGACGCCAAAATACCCGAATAACGAAATTTGAAAAAAATCCAAGGGTACCACCTCCTGTGATGATTTTTTCCAAATTTTTATTAAAAAATTTCTTTTTATGTTTTGGTACATGCACTCGGTCCAGCTTATTACAAAAATGTGTCTTAGTCTGATCCACTTACCCCAATTTGCCGGAATAGACAAAAAATCGAATTAAATTTCTCCAGTTTTTTAGAAAATACAGACCTCCAAATGAAAATTTTTCTCACGAACCGTTAGATGTAGTTAGAATGTCTCCTATAACGCAACCATGACATTCTTCTACGACCTGGATTCCGTTTTCCTTCTATTTTTCTTTGCATTATATTTTGAAGTAATGCGTATTTATGTCCTCTCATCAGGTGAACCAAATATTCGAGTTTTCTTCGTTTGATCGTTGACAAAATTTCTGGGTCTTTTCCTATCCTTCGTATTACTTCAAAGTTTGTGACTTTTTCAACCCAACTTATCTTTAGCATTCGACGGTAGCACCACATCTCGAATCTTTCAATATTTTTTATGTTGTTCTGTTTGAGAGTTCAGGCCTCTATACCGTATAATGTCGTGTTAAATACGTAGCCCCTTAGCATTATTAATCGTAGAGGGATGCTTATATCTCTGTTGCAGAAGAATTTCCTCATTTTTATAAAGGTGGCCCTGGCAATTTCGATACTTCTTTTTATTTCATTGTTTTGGTCTCCAGTTTCGTTTATTAAAGTCCCCTAATATTTGTAACTTAATCCTTTTTCAATTTAAATGCCGTTTATACTAATATGTGCTGGTTGTGTCATGTTTTTACTGAAGACCATGTATTTGGTTTTTTTGATATTGATATTTATGCCATAATTGTTGCAGGCAATATTTATATTTGTAAGTAATCGTTGTAATTCTTCTACTGTTCTTGCAACTAGTACAGTGTCGTCTGCGTATCGAATATTATTTACAACCTCTCCATTAATTACGATTCCTTCGTTTGCTTGCAAAAGTGTTTCCTGGCAAATGAATTCTGCCTTTAGAGCTTTAACCCAAGAGCCAAGAGTTTTAACAATTCAGTAGGAACCCATCAGGTCCATTTGCCTTTCCAGTTTTGAGTGCCACTTCTACTCACATTTTACGATTTCAGGTCCCGTTTCACCATTTACCTGAAAAATGTTATTTCTGGGGTCCTCAAACAATTCTCTTATGTATTCACTACATCTATTAATTTTCTCTGTTAAATCTATAATAATCTTTTCGTTTTTGTTCTGAAGCAAACTTATTTGATATGTTCTTTAAGTTTCTGTAATTTCTTTTAATTTTTTATGTACATTGAATGTGTCATAATTTCTTTCATAGTTTTCCATTTCTATATATTGTTCTTCAATCCATAATTCTTTGGCCTTCTCTATTCTTTGCTTTATGTTCTTATTAACCTCTCTGTATTGTAGCTGCAAGTGTAACTACTGTGCACTTGTAGCTATGTGAGGTACCAGTTCTACTGACTGGACGTCCAAAGTATAAGCAATTTTCTCACCTTTCAAAGCCTTTTGTTTGTCCATTTTCGCTTCTTTTCTTGCCCTATCTTTTTCGTTGATATAAGAATCATGTATATTTTGTTCAATTTTACCATTTTTTTAAACTAAAACATAGATTACACTGATCTTTTAGGCTTATATAGGCCCATATTTAATGAGCAAACCATTCTTAAGAAACATAAATGTGAGGCTTGTTCATTTGAAGCGATATTATTATCTTTTAAAACCTGCACATAAGTGTTATGAACTTCTCTAAATGAATTGTAATTTAAATCAAGATATTCCCTACCTGTTTCCCATAGTTACGAGTTTGGAGCAGAAACTTAATGCAAGCAGGGCTGTTACGAGGTTGACATGATAGATTTTATACCGTTAAAGGCTAATAATAGCAGTTACAAGTTCTTTTCAGGCACGCGGATTATCGTCTACAACAATGTTGTCAACTCAACGGCAAAAATATAAAAAGAGTACATATGAGGTTGACGCAGAAACGAGACGATTTGTTAAATATGTCAAAAGTGAAGTGTAACCAATGTGGATCAAACGGTATCCAGAACTGAGATTCAAAGGAGAATATTTTTTTGCACTGTGCGAAACTGATAAGAAAAGTGAAAAATTTTAACCAAAAATGTGTTGTGGACCAACACATAGAATGTGTAAAACATACAAATATGTTACAATCGAGGACATCGCAGCAGTCGTTAAGAAGTATTTGCTACCTTATTCTTTCAAAACCAACAATCAACGTCAGATCAATAAAAAATTATGCAGAGCAATGGTAGCATCAAATACACTATTAAAAAAAATTAAATAACATAAATTTAAGGTCGTTTTTGCAAAAGTACTGTACATATAATATACCTGAAGTGTCTACTGTGCGGAAAATTTTTCTCGATACTGTATATAAGAAAACTATGCTGAAGATAAAGACATTTATTGGTGTACATGATGCTCCCTATAGCAAACTACCAGGTAACCCTCTCATTCCAAGGTTGTATGGCTTGCCCAAGATACACAAAGTTGGAATTCCCATTCGTCCCGTTGTCAGTTTTATTAACACTCCAGTATCTATTTTATCTAAATTCATACTTAACACTATAAAAAATCTAATTAATTTTACTCCACAATTTACTGTTATAAATTCATACCAATTGATTACTATTAAACTGGGAATAATCCACAATTAAAGATAAAAATACGTTTATTGACGTTTCAATTTCCACTTCGGAAATCGTTCGTATTTTGAGAACGATTTCCGAAGTGGAAATTGAAACGTCAATAAACGTATTTTTATCTTTAATTGTGGCTTATTCCCAGTTTAATAGTAATTAATTTACAATGCCACAAGAAAATAGCTTCAGAACAATATCATACCAATTGGTTGACAAACATATGTTTATACAAGATACACTTAAACTTATTTTTTAACCCAAGTTAGTTCCTAGCGAAAAGTTTTTAATTAATTTTATTAATTGCATATTGCATCTTATATGCTCAAGGCAGAACAAAATTTAAAATTTTTTTACCAGAATTTCGTTCATGTAAATTGAGGGGTATAGTTTTAAAGTGTACAATCTCCATGTTTTCTAAATTTTCGGTAATCGAAAAAAACGGATAACCCATTTCATCTGAACAATTAAACTAATTTTTCTTTTCTATTACATTTATATGACAACTACGATTTAAAATACAATTTTTTCATTAAACTATTCAAAAATAACTAAGCAATTCTAGAAAAATATTTGGACATTGTACATTATGAAAATAACTAATGCGTTTGTCCGCATTGAAAATAACTTACTAACATCATTTATTAAACTTATTTATTTTATTGAGATAATACACATTTAATTATTCAAAAATAGTTAATTAAATGGAAAATCCATCATCTTCTTCGACGTTCTCACACAACGTTTCATCGTCGACAGTTCCATTTTCTGGTGCTGCATTGTCTTCTCGATTGTCTTCGATGATGATGAATTTGTAAAAACTTAAACGGGAATCACTTTTCCAGTCCTCTCCAAAATGACAACATAATAAATTATTAACATCAACCTTTTTGTTGTTATTGACCACGACATTATGTTTCGGAATTTTGGCAGGTTTCATTATTTCAATGTTCTTAGTTTTTTTTGTTATTGATTTTCCCACACCAACATCCGTCTTATAAGCTAACTCACCGCGGACTAACACTGTGCCTTGAGAGCTTTTAGTTAAAATAATCCTCTTCATTTTTGAGAAAGCAAAATGCCATTGTCCTGGAGCCTTAATGTGCTTGCTTGTTTCATTTTTCCAGTCATATATTTCGACTAATTCTCCAACCCAATGAACAGTACTATACTTTGAAAACATCTCCAGATATTCATGTGGTTTTAAAATTATCTCCTTTTTTATTATATCCTTTTCGATATTCCCAAAAACCCGGTCTGGAGGCATGAAAGAATCTCCTCTCACTGGGAATATTACTTCAATCTTTCTAATTTTATCTTGTCTAGAAAACCAATAACGACACACACACACACACACACACACACACACACACATATATATATATATATATATATATATATATAATATATATATATATATATATATATATATATATAAATATATATATATATATATATTATATATATATATATATTTATATATATATATATATTATATATATATATTATATATATATATATATAATATATATATATATATTTATATATATATATATATATATTATATATATATATATATATATATATATATATATATATATATTATATATATATATATATATATATGAGTGTCGTGTTTTTGTTTTGCCTCCGCATCCATCACACATGAGCCTAATAGTATGAACAATTAGCCGAATCAAAAATATAATTAATACAGGAGGCAATCTCGCTCGAACCCTTCTTGTACTCGTTTTCGGTCCAACAGAAAGTGGTGATATTAGATGGAAGTTCCTCTGACAACGGTAAAATTGTACATATAAAATTGACGTAAATAATACGCCTGTTAATCCGGAACCTTTGGCAAAACTTAATTTTTCTGACAGTCAAAAGAAAACGTTTCTAAACCTTGATCCCGTTCTTTTAAAAGGGTATAAATGCTTTGGGCTTTGGATGATTATGTTGGCTTTCATGTCGTTATCACGGCACGCTTTTATTTTCTCAGTCAATTGTAAGCATGTCAAACATGCATCGGTTCTAGAAGAACCAAAACCAAGGTTATATTGTGTATTAAAAATTTTCCTGAAATAGCTTTCGTTTACTGGAAGGTTTTCATTTTCTTTTAAGTACATTTTCCACATCGACTTTATATTCAAAGAAGAATCCAGATTTTTTTTCAACATGTACTCTTCCAGCTTTCTATCGCCACCTCAGTTTTCCATTGCAGGAAGGGAAGTTCTACAGAAATTTCTTATAACTGTATTAATTCGTCTCCTTGTTACACCCAAAACTTTAATGAAAGCTTTCTCACACACAGATAACATTCTGTTTTCGTTAGTCAGAATATAAGATCGTGTTTGAAATGATTTTGCAACATTTCATGCAACATGCGAATTTTTTGGGCTTTTACGCTTATGAGAACTGTTTTGCCATATTTCAGCAAAAAATTATCTTGAAATGTTTTCTCCTTTGTCCCATAAAATTTAGAGTGGACACGTATTATAACGATCAGACAATAACAGCGATAGAATTGAATAAAAGAAGAAAAAGAAGACATTTTAACCGAATAATAATTTAGATATATTGTACAATATTAAATAGTTTTCTACTGTTAGATACAAACACAATTGAAAAAAAACCAACGTATTTGCATATTTTTAACATATTATATGTTAACTGAAATAATATGCACAAAAGATTACGATATACAGATCAAAAGATAAATTTGCAGTAAGAAATGGGTAATTACACGGCAATTATCTTATCAGAAATGAGTAGTAATAAGTCTTCTACATAAGAGGCACACTTTTTTTCATAACTAATTTCATGAGATACTTCAAAATAACGTGCAAGAGGTCGCACGGATGAAAAGTTACAGTAAAACATTTTTTTTAATGTAACAATAAATGTTTTCGGTGCGAAATTTCTTTTTTTGAATTTATTGGACCATTTTAAATAAAATAGGACTATTATAATTTTTTTTCGTAAACGTTTTCGAGTTGTAAATAATTTAAAACTAAAAAGAACGCAAAATTACAGTTTTCAAGATTCTTGAAAAATACAACTAAAAAATATGATTTACTTTAAGTTTAAAAAAATATTATAAATTATATTTTGAATTTAAATTTAAAATATTGTTTTTAACCGTTAATGAAGCGCTTATGACAAAACGAACGCTCGAGCTGCAGCGTGTGTAAGAGAGAGAAACAATATCTTCTTCTTCTTATTCTTCTTCTTCCTTCTAGTATATAGGCTTTAAAGCCTGTTTCTTCTTCGATATTAGCCTCATAAATTATCGCACCATCTTTTTCTTGGTCTGCCAATACTTCTTCGTCCATTTGGTGACTTATCTCGTGCTATTCGTACTATTCTATCCTCTGCCATTCTACTGATATGTTCGTTCCACTCCTGTTTTCGTTTTGTCACCCATCCATTTATGTCATCTATATTGCATGCTCTTCTTATGTTTTCGCTTCTCTCCCTATCCAATAGACTATTTCTCCTGATATTCGTCGGAGTATTTTCATCTCTGTTGTTTCTAGCAGTCGTCTCGTTTTAGATGTGTCAGGTCTTGTCTCCGCCGTGTATGTTAATATAGGTCTAATTGCTGCTTTATAGATTCTTGTTTTTGTGTCTTGTCTTTGTGTTTGTTCTTCCAGATTGTGTCATTAAGAGAACCCGCCGCTTTACTTGCTTTTAAGCTTTGTTGTCGTACTTCTTCTTCAACATCTCCGTAACTAGTTATATCTATTCCCAAATATCTAAACCTTGCTTCCTGCTTTATTATTTTCCCATCAATTTCGATTTTACACCATAGTGGGTATTTAGATGTTGTCATACATTTGGTTTTGTCTGCTGATATTATCATATTGTATTTCTTAGCTGTTGTATTGAAGATATGTGTTAATCTTTGGAGCTCGTCTTCTGTCTCGGCGATTAATGCGGCGTCGTCTGCATAACATAATATTTGGATTTCTTTGTTCCCCATTCTGTAGTCATGACCTTTACGTACTGCTTGTATTATTTCGTCCATTATTATATTAAAGAGAAGTGGGCTCAACGAGTCACCCTGTCTGACTCCGCTTTGTACTGGTATACACTGTGTTAGTTTTCCATTTATCTTTGCCTGTATTCGATTTTGGAGGTAGATGTTTTCGATGGTTTGTATAATATTAATTGGTATGTTTCTTTTATACAGTAAGTGTAAGACGTCTTCGACTTGAATGCGATCGAAGCCTTTGTCAGGTCTATAAAACATGTATATATATATATATATATATATATATATATATATATAATATATATATATATATATATATATATGTTTGTTTTGAGGTTTCCGCGGGAGCTATATGTGCTGTCACTATTTTTCCGGGTTTGACTCCGCGTTGTAAAGTGCTGGTTTTCTTGAAAACCATTGTTTTGGCGACGTTTCGGCAAGGTCTCACTTGCCATTCTCAAGCCTGGTGGATCTACTTCTCGTCGTTACTCGATCAGTACTAATCGAGTAACGACGAGAAGTAATCCACCAGGCTTGAGAATGGCAAGTGAGACCTTGCCGAAACGTCGCCAAAACAATGGTTTTCAAGAAAACCAGCACTTTACAACGCGGAGTCAAACCCGGAAAAATAGTGACAGCATATATATATATTATATTTATATATATATTATATATATATATATATTTATATATGTTGGTTTATTGTACTCGATGGCCTTTTCTGTGATTTGTCTTAGTACAAATACGGCGTCTACGCAGGATCTTCCGGATCTGAATCCTTGTTGTTCATCTGATAAAGTTGTTAGTTTATTGATTTTATTGGTTAGGACTTTTGTGGTAAGCTTAAGTGCGGTGTTCAGTAGATTTTTACCTCTATAATTGTTGGGGTCTTCTTTATCTCCTTTCTTGAACATTGGTATCATTATGCTGTTTCTCTATGCGTCTGGTATCTTGCAGTGCAATATTAGTTTTTGTATAAGTTTTGTCATCTCTAGGGTTATACTTTCTCCTCCGTTTTTAGAAGCTCGTTGGTTATTCCGTCTGGTCCTGGCGACTTTCTATTTTTGAGCGAATTTATGGCTATTTCTACTTCCTGAAAACTGATTTCTATTTCGTGTCTTAATTCAGGTACGTTATTGTGTTGATTATTATTTTCCTTTGCTTTAAACAGTTCCGTCAGGTATCTTTCTCATTCGTTTGCTGGAATGTTATTGTATTCCTTGAATTCTGCCATTTCTTTCCGTTGGTTTCTTATAAATCTCCATATTTGTTTTGTGTACCGTAGAAGTCGCTTTCCATCCTTTTTGTAAACTGTTCCCAGTGTTCATTTTTTGTTCTTTTACTAACTGCTGTGTTTCATTTCGTATTCTTCTATAGTTGTCTCTAGATTCTGGGGTATTTGATGTTTTGTACTTCATGTAGGTCTCTCGTTTCTCTTTACATTTCTCTTTTATTTCTTTTCTGAACCATGATGATTTGTTGTTGTTTCTTTTGTTCAGTATGACGTTGCGTTATCTTAGAGCTTCTGTTGCTGCTTATTTAATGTTGTTTTTAATTTTGTGTGATAATTCTGGAGTGGGATACTCCAGAACATTCTAGTGCATAATAACTTTTGTATACAAGCATACCTTCTGTGAGTTAAAGTTTAGCGGACAAGATATTACCGAACTGTAAAGTTATAAATAAATATTTATATTTATATTTATATAAATTCGTACCGCTTGTTTTATTTACTCTGTCTACAGTTGGTGTCCGGTGTGGGGAACTTGATTTATTTTAAAAATAGTGACATAGAAATAGAAATTTATCAGTGCTTTTTGAAATTTTGAAAAGTATTGTTCGTCGGGAACACCCTCGTAGATGCTGCTACTTTCAGTAAAACAGTTGCGTGAGCAACTAAAAGAACGCGATGAAGACTGTAGCAGTTCCAAGAAGATACTCCAAGAACAACTGAAGACTGTTCTTAACAAGAATGAAGACGACGCAGATACATTCCAGTTTTATTCAGCAGAAGAAACCGTTTTATATAAAATAATGGATGGAAAATTCGAGAATGTTTCCAAAAGATTTGATTAAACTTCTCGAATAATTAAAGTCACGTCTCAAATGATTAAAGAAACTTTTCGACAGAATGATGAAAGATTTGATGAAAGTCTCAAATTATTAATGTAGCTAGACAAAACGACGAGAAACTCAAAAAGGATTCTAGAAGATTCGACGAAGTATGTACTTAGAACAATGAGAAATTTAAAGAAGGCTCTAAAACATTCGATTAGATACAAGAAAATGTAAACAACGTAGAAGAGAAGATCAAACAATTAGAAACCATGATAAGAGACATAACTAATACGAAAGTGCTACCACCAGTTAATGCAGTAGTTCTAGATCCGGTAGTGAAAGAAAAATTACCTAGAGAAAAAACGACACATTATATGAGATTTAAATTGCCAGAATTTGATAGAAAGTCTTCTTGGTCCATATACCTTAGACAATTTGAAGGTATTGCGACGGCCAATCATTGGACAGAAAAAGAAAAGGCTGTTTCCTTGACTGCTACTTTACGAAGTGATGCTTCAGATATCCTAAGATTGATTCCTAAGAGTCGACAAAAATGTTACCAGACCTTGTTCAATCTACTAAATAAACGTTACGCCCATCTACAAGAAAGGAGATAAAAAAGACCCCAACAATTATAAAGGTATAAATCTACTGAAAACTGCACTTAAGCTTACCACAAAAGTCCTAACCAACAAGTCAATAAACCAACAACTTTATCAGATAAACAACAAGGATTTAGATCCGGAAGATAATGCGTAGACCCCGTATTTGTACTAAGAAGTACAAATTTTTATTTTTATTGTACGTAATCACAGAAGAGGCCATCGAGTACAATAAACCAGCATATCTATGTTTTATAGACCTGACAAAGGCTTTAAATCGCATCCAAGTCAAGAGTCTTACACCTAATGTATAAAAGAAACATACCAATCAATATTATGCATCGAAACCATCACCTCCATAATCGAATAAAAGCAAAGATAAATGTAAAACTAACACATTGTATACCAGTACAAAGCGGAGTCAGGCAGGGTGACTCGTTAAGCCTACTTCTCTTTAATTTCATTATTGACGAAATAATACAAGCAGTACGTAAAGGTCATGGCTACAGAATGGGGAACATAGAAATCCAAATATTGTGTTATGCAGACGACGCCGCATTAATCGGCGAGACAGAAGACGAGCTCTAAAGATTAACACATATCTTCAATACAACAGCAAAAAAAAGACAAAACAACATCTAAATACCCTTCTTCTTCTTCTTCACGTGCCATCTCCGCTACGAAGGTTGGCTATCATCATGGCAATTTTGACCCTGGAGGCTGCCGCTCGGAACAATTGTATGGAAGTGCAAGCAAACCACTCCCTGAGGTTTCTCAACCATGACATTCTTCTCCTACCTATGGTAGGAGAAGAATGTCATGTCCTTCTAAATACCTTCTAAATAGCCACTATGGTTTAAAGTCAAAATTGATGGAAAAATAATAAAGCGAGAATCAAGGTTTAGATATCTGAGAATAGATATAACTAGTTACGGAGATGTTGAAGAAGTATGACAATAAAGCTTAAAAGTAAGTAAAGCGACGTGATCTCTTAATGACACAATCTGGAAGAAGAAACACCTAAGACAAGATACAAAAACAAGAATCTATAAAGCAACAATTAAACCTATATTAACATACACGGCGGAGACAATACCTGATACATCTAAAACGAGACGACTACTAGAAACAGAAGAGATAAACATACTCCGACGAATATCAGGGAAAAGTCTGTTGGATAGGAAGTGAAGCAAAAACATAAGAAGAGCATGCAATATAGAAGACATAAATGGATGGGTAAGAAAGCGAAAGCAGGAGTGGAACGAACACATCAGTAGAATGGCAAGGGAAAGAATAGTACGAATAGCACGAGATAAGTGACCAAATTTACGAAGAGGCTAATATTAAAGAAGAAACAGGCTTTGAAGCCTACATATAAGAAGGAAGAAGATATAGGTATATACTAATAAAATAAATTTGTGTCATTCGATCTTAAAATTACGTAATATAACTGGGGTTTATCTCCTCAGAGAAGTTTAGGCAGAGAAAATAGTTATTTTTTTAAACTACAGACTGTCACGAGCAAGTCGAATAATTAAAATTTTTTTTTGAATTCTGGCTGCTAGATAAGTAGTTTGCTACATTCTATAATTTTATTCTATACGTTCGAGGTCAGTATTTTTTTTAATTCTTATTTTATATACTTTTATTATTTTTATTTTCATTATGCATTTGTATTTTAAATTTTTGGACTAATTTTTAATTACTTAATTCTTAATTCTTATTTTATATACTTTTATTATTTTTATTTTCATTATGCATTTGTATTTTAAATTTTTGGACTAATTTTAAACCTGTTTGAGCAGTTTTTTTTTCGTATATCAACGCTTATATCTACGCTAAAGCGTATATCTACGCTTTTTGCGTAGATATACGAAACAAACTGACGGAATTTTGAAATCACTTTTAATTCATTTATGAGGTAAAAATCTCAACTACGTCACTGCTACTTCATTGTCTGAATCAAGGACAATTCTATTTGGAATGTTTAGATATAAAACCAAACAATGATTTGAAGATAATAAAATATGATATATAAATAATATTTCTGGTAAAATATTTCAGTGTACCTAATCTCTTCAACAATGGCTTCATTTCAAACGTTGCCTAACGGTTTTAAAATCCCTTCTATTGGATATGGAACAGTAAGTTGGAATAACATTTTATTTATTACTTTTTTATTTAGTTCAGTTTTTTGCTAGAAGAGATGGAGGAAAAGATTTCGTATATTTCTGATGAATTATCTATTCAAAATTATTTTTTTTTGTGGGAAAAGATTATAGATGTTTCGAAGAAATATAACTTACCATTTACTTGTATTTAAGTTTAGCTGAAAAATTATTTAATATTTTAGCTTGTATTTTTTTAATCATTTTTCGATTTATTTATAAAAGTTGTCTAATTAAAAATAGGTGTTGTCAATGTATAATATGCATAATGGCTTGATTAAAGCTAATATATTCAGTTTTGTTTTAGTTGTCAATGTATCGTCCTTCTTTCGTTTGTTTCTCATTATGTGTAAGGTCTTTTTTCAGAGGCACATTAAGGAATAGAATTATTATGTCAAAATTAACCAACATCTTGTTGGCTTTGTAGTCTATTTCCGCCAGTTTTTGCTGAAAATGTGTATTCTTTACAAAAGCGTTCTTATTTTTGCCAGTTGTTTTATTATGTATTATAGACGGAATTTAGAGAGTTTACTGATATGCTTCTCAAATTTATGTAAACCGTACGTTGGCTCTTTGTATTTTTGGCCCTACATATAGGTATGGTGTCAAACAGTAATGTGTAACAGTTAATGTTCTTTTTTGGTATACTGTCGTGTACGTAAATTTAGATAATGATTTAGGAATTAATGAGAGTCTTTTCCCGTAAAAAATAACATTGATCATCTCCAGAAAATAAGCCATTCTATCATAGCCTATTTACTAACCCAAGTTGTCTTTATATGTATTTTGCAGACATCTGCTGAAGAAAATGCCCTAGATCATGCTCTAGAAATAGGCTATCGCCATCTCGATACCGCCTACGTTTACCAGAGCGAAGCTCTTATAGGAAAAGTTTTAAAAAAATGGATTCCAAATAAAATAAAAAGGGAAGATATTTTTATTACCAGCAAATTTCCTCCACGAGACGGATTTGATCCAGAAGAGACAATTAAAAAAACTTTAGAGGATCTTCAGCTGGATTATGTTGACTTATATTTAATTCATAGGGCATCTGATGATAATGAGAATAATCTAAGAATATGGAGGGTAAGTACAGCAACATTTCTTGTAGTATAATTTAAAAGAGTGGCTAATACCAAAAATATTTAAAACTTTAACTTTTTGATTAAATACTATTTTTATTTTGTTTTTTTTTGGCCTAGTTTGAAATGATACTACACTAATATTATTATATTATTTAGTAATTATCATTTTCTTGAACGTTTTATGAATATAATATATTTAGCAAGCTAACGAAAATGTTTATATATATATATATATATATATAATATATATATATATATATATATATTATATATATTATATATATATATATATATATATATACTCAAAAATGTTTTGCATAATGTAATATTTTCAAAATTATCCACCAAATCTGGTGAAATCTATTTTTTTTGTAACAAAATACTTTATTATATATTAAATTGTTTGTTTTGAAAAAGAAACAATAAACAAAATTTAAAGAATTAACAATTTATTATTATTATGTATAATATGTATTATAAATATATTTTTTTTAATTTGTACAGATATAAGAACTAATACTTAATATGCCGTATTTCCACCTCTTGCATCAACGCAAGACTGAATGCGATGTCCCATGCTTCTAATAAGTGTATTAACGTAGTTCTGGTCCATGGTGCCCTATTCTTCAATCGCTGCTATTCTAAGGTCTTGTAGTGTCCTTGGGGGTGGCTGCCGGGACTGAATTTTTCTTTTGAGCATATCCCATCCGTGCTCAATGGGATTAAGGTCAGGTGAGCAAGGTGGCCATTGTAATCTGACGATATCTTCTGTCTCTAAAAAATCTGCTACTGTCTCGTACGATGGGAGGCGCATTGTCGTCCATAAAAATAAATTCTGGACCAACAGCTCCTCGCCACAAGCGTACAACAGGCCTAAGAATGGTATTAATATAAATTTGTCCATTCATGTTACCAACAATAGGAATTAAAGGAGTTTTATTATTTAGCATGATGCCGCCCCAAAACATTATGGAGCCACCTTGATATGGGACTCTTTGGACAACTTGGTTAAGTTTATCCTGTCGATTTGGGTTCCTCCAAATCCTAATTCGGCGATTATCCGACAAAAGGCTAATTTTGGTTTCATCAGAAAATAAGACCTTTCCCCATCTGTTGTCATGCCATTGTAAATGTTCATTGGCCCATTCCAGTCGAGTCCTTTTCTGCTCTAACGTAAGCTTTGGTACAAACAATGGTCTTCTTGTAAATAAATTCGCCGAATGTAACCTGTTTCTAATAGTCTGATCGCAAATTACAATATTATGAGCTTGCTGGAGCTCTCTTCTAATAGCTGGGGCAGTCATAGAGGGGTTTCTCCGGGCAGTTAACGTTAAAAAGCGTTCTTGGACATTGGTAGTAATTCTGGGTCTTCCGCTTTTTGGACGATCGCTAACAGAATTCGTCTCTCGATATTTTTTCACAATCCGAGACACATCACTCTGGTTAACTCCAACCTGGACAGCAACGTCGACTTGTGTGTGGCCTTCCTCAATCAAAGTAACGATTCTAGCTCTGTTGAACTCAGATATCACTTGCCTATTCATATTGTTTACTACAAAGTGAATAAAACGCAAACCAATTTTTACAAATATCGGTTTTCGAAAACTGATGAACACAATATGAATTCTAAGAATCTCTGCGACGATTAAGAAACAAAAAACAAGCAGTAAAATACATTATTTTAGTAGACAAAAAAAATCAGTGCAAAAAATTTCAAATTGGAAACGTTCAGTGGCGTTACAGATAATATGCAAAACATTTTTGAGTGTATATATATATATATATATATATATATATATATATATATATATATATATATATATATATATATATATATATATAAGGATCACTCAGACGAGTGGTGGGTTCTTATATCGGTCTCTAGGTGGAGAAATAAAAGACAAAGTTGATAGGCTACTTTATCTATTTTGAAGACGTTTCGCTTTCGAGTTTTGAAAGCATCATCAGTTCATCTAAAAAATTATTACAATATGAGAACCACACAATCATGGAAACGATGTTAATTGTTACCTTAAAAAGATATGTAGCAGTCAATGTTATTAACAAATATGTGAATGAAACTAAGTAAATGGACATAGTACGCTGATCTTGTATAAACAGTTAAGCAACTAACAACATATATGAACTTGTACAAAAATTAGCACAGCAATTGACCATGTGGTCCAAAATAAATTCAATGTTATTTATATTAATAAGTGAGAAAGAACCAAGAAAATCATAAATAACCTCCAACTATTTAATGGATATTAAACTTTGATTTTAACTTTAGGTAGCATTATAAGTAATATTAATAAAATTCTACAAAATAGTGAATATGAAGTTACCGATCAAAGCCCAATGGAAGTCGCCGTGAAAATGGCGTTAGATGAAACAGGAACGAACTAAACCGCAAAAAGACAGCCAACCTTGAGGTCAAAATTACTTATGACAGATCAACAAGGTGTAAATACCAACCCAGAATTTTGGGCGGTTAATTTAATTTTTTTATTTTATAACTGAGTCTGGATGACTACCAGGTTGTAAAGGACACAACAGTGAAAAAAGTTGGTAGTGTAAACACAACTCTCCTCACTAACCGGCCCAAATTTACAAACCGGAGATTTTCATTCAAACTCATAATAATGTAATGACGTTAATCATGTGGCAAGTTAAATAGCCAGGTGGTTAACGATATTATAATTTCCAAACAGCCCAAGGTTCAATATACTTGGAGCTGTGATTTGTAAAGGATTCTATGAATCAATTACAATGTTTGTATTATTTTGTATATAATTTGAAACTCTAATCAAAGAATTTAGTGTAATGAGATGCAATATGGGTTGCATATGTAATAGTAAAATTAAGCAAAGAAATTAAGTTATTTAATTGATATATTTATTTATTTTATTTCTATTTATGTATGTAAATTGTTTAATGAAAAGTGGAAAAAAGTTCAACTAGTACACCTAATATGACATTAATGTAGTGAAAAGATTAAGTAGCCTAATTCTGCAAAATTAAAGCATGATATATCTGGCTCAAGTTACTTATGTCAGTTCTCTTATTCAATGCATTAGGATGTTTTAATATTGAACACATTTCCAAAAACTGTCTTTTAGCTAGATTGCGTTCAGTGGCAAGAATCTTAACTTCATTAAAATCCACTTCATGTTTTGTATTTATCGCATGTTGTGCTAGAGCACAAGTGTGTTTAGATAAGTTAATGTCACTACGATGTGAAGTGAGACGACCTTTCAATGATCTACCAGATTGCCCAATGTAACAAAGATCGCAATTAGCGCATGGAATTTTATAAATTGTGTTCACTTGTTCCAAAGTGGACAAGGGTGTTTTAGTTTTAGAGAACAAATTTCTAACAGTTTTTGCATTCTTAACAGCAATTTTAACAGGTATATTATTTTGTTTATACAATTTAATAAGCTTCTCAGTAACTTGAGGGAAATATGGTAAGGAAGAGTAATGCGTGATAGTATTCTCAAGATCGGTATTATGCAGAACAGTGCTATTTATAGAATTATTAGAGATGTTTATAAGTTGGTCACCATCGGGTATGTCATAAATTGAGGATCCATAACTATGCGAATAAAGGTATTTATTGATGATAGAGGAAGGATATGAATTCTCTATTAGAATATTTCTCAATAACTTAAAGGATTCCCTTCGATTAATTGGATGTGTCAATTTATTTAATCTAAAGCTTAAAGCTTTTATAAGGTTTAGTTTGTATTTCATAGGATGACAGGAATGGTAGTTAAGGAACCTATTAGAGGCCATTGATTTTCTATACCAACTTGTGGTTAGGGTGTTATCTCCCATTCTGATGACACGCATGTCAAGGAAGGGTATACTATTGGTGGTAGTGTCCTCAAGTTCAACAGTGAACTGTAAATGAGGATCAAACTCATTAAAGTGGGATAGGGTACCCTGAACCTTGTCAGGTGGTAGGGCTAATAATAAATCATCCACATACCTTTTAATAAAAGGGATTTGAAAATCCAAAAGACCCAAACGGTCAGAAACCAAATCATCCAATACAAAGTTAACTAGGATGGGAGAGATTGAGGAACCCATAGGTGTACCAAATGTTTGAAGGTAAAATTTGTCATCAAAGACTAAAAAATTAGTGTCAAACACAAGTTGTAACAGTTCTGCAAATATATCCCAAGACACCGGGCAGTTAGGTTTGATAGAATTCCAATGGTTTTTTAAGGAAGTAATTACACTGGACAAAGGTAAGTTAGTGAAAAGAGATACCACATCAAAACTTACTAAAATGTACCCTTGAGGTAGTTGAAAATTGTTAATAAATTCACTAAAGTTGAAAGAATCAACAATGTTGAAATCATTGTTGTAATTATATGATTTAGACAAGATGTCTGTTAGAAATTTAGCTATTTTAATATTAGGTGAGTTAATAGATGACACAATAGGTCTCATGCTCAACGTAGGTTTATGTATTTTTGGTAAACAGTAGAATCTTGGAGCATATCCATCATAATTATGTAAAGACTTAGCTAAAGGTTGATCTATGATCTTAATGTTTTTTAAATGTGTTATAAATTTATTTATTTTATTTGTGAATTTAGAACAAGGATTAGAAGATAGTGGTTGATAGTATCTATCATCATCTAACAGTGATTTACTCAAACTGAAATATTGATCTTTGTCCATAAGGACAGTAGCATTACCTTTGTCACTCGTAAGGACGAGAAGATTAGGGTGGGTTTTTAAAAACGATACCGTCTCCCTGTAAATCTTATCTAACTCTGATAAGGGTTGCCTAGGGCGTTTAGTGAAATTCAACAAGATGTTGTTCGAAGAAGACCTAAGAGATAGAAGGTCGGAATTGTCCGCATGAGACAAAATATTCTCAACATCTTTATTTTTAAGTTTAATTATGGATTTATTATAAAAGTAATTAAATTTTCTATGTAGAGAAGCCTCAAAAGTGTCCAACAAATTGTCAGGTAGGTGACTATCCAGAAACGAAGTAACATTATTTATTTGAAAAGTTAAAGATTTAATATCTGTGTGAACCTTAGAAATATGGAAATTAATCTTTAACTTTTCAAATAAATAATGTTACTTCGTTTCTGGATAGTCACCTACCTGACAATTTGTTGGACACTTTTGAGGCTTCTCTACATAGAAAATTTAATTACTTTTATAATAAATCCATAATTAAACTTAAAAATAAACTTAATAACTTAGATACACCTGATTTCAAGAAAATCCCATTTAATCCTAAGTGGATTAAGAATTTATCTAATATTGAGGTTCCTCCTGACATACTGAAGCTGTTATCTTTAGGTCCTAAATTTGGCCTTCAACCTTCGTTCAAGGACTACTCAATTAGTAGAATCTTAGCAGATGTTGAGAATATTTTGTCTCATGCGGACAATTCCGACCTTCTATCTCTTAGGTCTTCTTCGAACAACATCTTGTTGAATTTCACTAAACGCCCTAGGCAACCCTTATCAGAGTTAGATAAGATTTACAGGGAGACGGTATCGTTTTTAAAAACCCACCCTAATCTTCTCGTCCTTACGAGTGACAAAGGTAATGCTACTGTCCTTATGGACAAAGATCAATATTTCAGTTTGAGTAAATCACTGTTAGATGATGATAGATACTATCAACCACTATCTTCTAATCCTTGTTCTAAATTCACAAATAAAATAAATAAATTTATAACACATTTAAAAAACATTAAGATCATAGATCAACCTTTAGCTAAGTCTTTACATAATTATGATGGATATGCTCCAAGATTCTACTGTTTACCAAAAATACATAAACCTACGTTGAGCATGAGACCTATTGTGTCATCTATTAACTCACCTAATATTAAAATAGCTAAATTTCTAACAGACATCTTGTCTAAATCATATAATTACAACAATGATTTCAACATTGTTGATTCTTTCAACTTTAGTGAATTTATTAACAATTTTCAACTACCTCAAGGGTACATTTTAGTAAGTTTTGATGTGGTATCTCTTTTCACTAACTTACCTTTGTCCAGTGTAATTACTTCCTTAAAAAACCATTGGAATTCTATCAAACCTAACTGCCCGGTGTCTTGGGATATATTTGCAGAACTGTTACAACTTGTGTTTGACACTAATTTTTTAGTCTTTGATGACAAATTTTACCTTCAAACATTTGGTACACCTATGGGTTCCTCAATCTCTCCCATCCTAGTTAACTTTGTATTGGATGATTTGGTTTCTGACCGTTTGGGTCTTTTGGATTTTCAAATCCCTTTTATTAAAAGGTATGTGGATGATTTATTATTAGCCCTACCACCTGACAAGGTTCAGGGTACCCTATCCCACTTTAATGAGTTTGATCCTCATTTACAGTTCACTGTTGAACTTGAGGACACTACCACCAATAGTATACCCTTCCTTGACATGCGTGTCATCAGAATGGGAGATAACACCCTAACCACAAGTTGGTATAGAAAATCAATGGCCTCTAATAGGTTCCTTAACTACCATTCCTGTCATCCTATGAAATACAAACTAAACCTTATAAAAGCTTTAAGCTTTAGATTAAATAAATTGACACATCCAATTAATCGAAGGGAATCCTTTAAGTTATTGAGAAATATTCTAATAGAGAATTCATATCCTTCCTCTATCATCAATAAATACCTTTATTCGCATAGTTATGGATCCTCAATTTATGACATACCCGATGGTGACCAACTTATAAACATCTCTAATAATTCTATAAATAGCACTGTTCTGCATAATACCGATCTTGAGAATACTATCACGCATTACTCTTCCTTACCATATTTCCCTCAAGTTACTGAGAAGCTTATTAAATTGTATAAACAAAATAATATACCTGTTAAAATTGCTGTTAAGAATGCAAAAACTGTTAGAAATTTGTTCTCTAAAACTAAAACACCCTTGTCCACTTTGGAACAAGTGAACACAATTTATAAAATTCCATGCGCTAATTGCGATCTTTGTTACATTGGGCAATCTGGTAGATCATTGAAAGGTCGTCTCACTTCACATCGTAGTGACATTAACTTATCTAAACACACTTGTGCTCTAGCACAACATGCGATAAATACAAAACATGAAGTGGATTTTAATGAAGTTAAGATTCTTGCCACTGAACGCAATCTAGCTAAAAGACAGTTTTTGGAAATGTGTTCAATATTAAAACATCCTAATGCATTGAATAAGAGAACTGACATAAGTAACTTGAGCCAGATATATCATGCTTTAATTTTGCAGAATTAGGCTACTTAATCTTTTCACTACATTAATGTCATATTAGGTGTACTAGTTGAACTTTTTTCCACTTTTCATTAAACAATTTACATACATAAATAGAAATAAAATAAATAAATATATCAATTAAATAACTTAATTTCTTTACTTAATTTTACTATTACATATGCAACCCATATTGCATCTCATTACACTAAATTCCTTGATTAGAGTTTCAAATTATATACAAAATAATACAAACATTGTAATTGATTCATAGAATCCTTTACAAATCACAGCTCCAAGTATATTGAACCTTGGGCTGTTTGGAAATTATAATATCGTTAACCACCTGGCTATTTAACTTGCCACATGATTAACGTCATTACATTATTATGAGTTTGAATGAAAATCTCCGGTTTGTAAATTTGGGCCGGTTAGTGAGGAGAGTTGTGTTTACACTACCAACTTTTTTCACTGTTGTGTCCTTTACAACCTGGTAGTCATCCAGACTCAGTTATAAAATAAAAAAATTAAATTAACCGCCCAAAATTCTGGGTTGGTATTTACACCTTGTTGATCTGTCATAAGTAATTTTGACCTCAAGGTTGGCTGTCTTTTTGCGGTTTAGTTCGTTCCTGTTTCATCTAACGCCATTTTCACGGCGACTTCCATTGGGCTTTGATCGGTAACTTCATATTCACTATTTTGTAGAATTTTATTAATATTACTTATAATGCTACCTAAAGTTAAAATCAAAGTTTAATATCCATTAAATAGTTGGAGGTTATTTATGATTTTCTTGGTTCTTTCTCACTTATTAACATAAATAACATTGAATTTATTTTGGACCACATGGTCAATTGCTGTGCTAATTTTTGTACAAGTTCATATATGTTGTTAGTTGCTTAACTGTTTATACAAGATCAGCGTACTATGTCCATTTACTTAGTTTCATTCACATATTTGTTAATAACATTGACTGCTACATATCTTTTTAAGGTAACAATTAACATCGTTTCCATGATTGTGTGGTTCTCATATTGTAATAATTTTTTAGATGAACTGATGATGCTTTCAAAACTCGAAAGCGAAACGTCTTCAAAATAGATAAAGTAGCCTATCAACTTTGTCTTTTATTTCTCCACCTAGAGACCGATATAAGAACCCACCACTCGTCTGAGTGATCCTTATATATATATATTGGATTGACGGTCGTACTCCTTTTTCCGATATATATATATATATATATATATATATATATATATATATATATATATATATATATATATATAATCATTTATACAAACTGTAGATATTGTAAAGGAGTAATACACACACACACACTACAGATAAAGTGTAAAAAAGTTTATACAGTGTGTCACTATAGTATGGAACAAATTCAATATTTCCTAAATAAAAAACCTTTAAAAAAACCTAAAACACGTTGATTTTTAAGTTTAATGTTCTACATTCTACAAAAAAATTTAATTATAAAAGGTGATAAATAAGCTGATTTCAAAAAAGTATAATATTTGGGGTCTAACGAATATAATTTGAAAGATCAATTGTAAATAAGTAGGCTACTACTAGTTTTTAGTGAAATGTAATTATTTTAGTAACGTTCAATAATAATTATGCAGTAGGTACAATAATTTTTAGTTCGTGAATGTTTTGTATTATTGCTTAGAATCAATTTGAAGTAGAAATGAATATAAATTTGAGTGTAAAGCAAAGAATTAAAATACTTTAATAATAAATATTAATGATGATTGGGTACGGAGACAAATCGCGAACTCAGATGGAAGTGTGTAATTTATTTATTGATAAATATTCAGAAAGACCCATAACGCAGTCAACAGTAAGATTAAAAAAATATTTCGAGAAACTGGTACGGTTGAAAATGTACCCAAATCAGGTCGTCCCTCTGTAAATTATGATACATTAGATGTTGTAACTACTTGCTTTTGAAGAAGCGCACACTTCTGTTTGTAAGGTTAGTCGTGATCTTAATTTTTGCAAAACAACGATACACAATGTAATAGAACTTGAAAAATGGCACCTCTTTAGATGCACACTCGTACAAGAATTAAACGAGGATGATGCAGATAAAAGAATACAATTTTGCGAAACAATCATGGATATCTGCCACCAAAACCTTCTCTTGGTTCAATTTTTTTTATGAGGCTCATTCACATTAAATAACGAGGTCAACCGTCAGAATTGTAGATACTGGACAAAAGAAAACCCCAACTGGATGCGGAAACATCATACGCAATACCCGCAAAAGGTAAACGTATGGTCTGGCATGGTAAAAAATATAATCATTGGACCCTACTTTATCGAAGGTAATTTAAATGGGCCAGCATACCTTAAGTTTTTAAGGTGGTATCTCGTACCTACTTTGGTTAATTTATTCCCCATTAGAATTACTCCTTGATTTTGATAAAAAGTTATGGTTTAGATAGGAAGATGCGCCACCGCATTATACTGTAGATGTTCGAAGGTACCTAAACGAAATTTTTCCGAATAGGTGGATTGCAAGATGTGGACATATTGAATAGCCAGCGAGGTCGCCAGACCTCAATCTTTTGGACTATTTTATGTGGGGTCATTTGAAGAGTGTTGTTTATAAAACGAACCCTGCAAATATTAAAGAATTAAAAACAAAAAATAGTAAAGAAATAAACAATATTTCTCAAGAAACAATAAACAAAGTTAACAGATAGGAGACAAATCTGTTCTTTTCATTTACTGATCAAAATCTAGCCACCTAATATTTAACGTACTTTATAATACATCAAAAAAATGATTAAACTGTCGATACTAAAACAAGAAAATGAGTAGAATAGTTGAGATTAACTTTTCAAGAAAACAGAAAAATACTATCACACAAAAACAAATTGACAACACAAGCAATTAAAAGTGAAAAGAAGTAGAATAAAAAGAGATATATGGAAAACAAGTCATTGAAGAAGATGATCACACAAATCCAAAATAAGCCAAAAAAAAATTATTAACTGGAATTTCAAATGGCACCCAAAATTAATCACGTGAAATGCGACCATATCTTTACTCTAAAGCGTTCAAAATCGAATATTAGGGAATATGTTTAACGCTCTGTGGTATATCGGCAACAACAACCTATATTTTGAAGTTTGCACGGAAACAATTAAATAAGAAATCAAAAAGAATATCAAGGGTGACAAAGAATGACTCTATAACTATATAAACACTACACTAAACAAGTAAAGAACTACTATAATATTACGAGCTACTCTGCAAGCTTAATAGCACCAATCATTTCGAATTTGTGTGAATTCTAACTCGTACTATGAACCTAGCCACATCAATATATATATATATATATATATATATATATATATATATATATATATATATATATATATATATATATATAATATATATATATATATATATATATATATATATATATATATATATATAAAGTATTTAGGTATTATTGACTGACACGTTATGTAAAATGAAGTTTTATTTTGAGGATGCAGTCATTTAAGTAGGGCATATCCTGATGAAGCAAATAAATTTTGCGAAAGCTTGATTTAAGAACAAAGAGTTTAACTTATCCTACCCTAATGACTGCATCCGCAAAATAAAACTTCATTTTATATATATATATATATATATATATATATATATATATATATATATATATATATATATATATTCAGGGATTCTACTGTATTCACTGCTTTCCCTCGCTCAACCGCTTTTATCTCTCTCTCTCTCTCTCTCTCTCTCTCTCTCTCTCTCTCTCTCTCTCTCTCTCTCTCTCTGATCTCATTCTCCATTTTTTAGCCTCTCTAACTCATGGCGTCATCTACTTCGTTCCTCTGGGATCTTCGGGGTCGTCCTCTTTTCCTCTTTCCTATAAGGCTCCATTCGGTTATTCTCTTTATTCATCTGCTGTCGCTAGTTTTTATTACATGTCCATACCTCAGTCTTTTTTGTTCTATATATTATTATGTTAGTATGTCTGTTTCTATTGATGTTCTTTACTTTATTTTGTCATTACTTCTCCTATCCATTCTTGTTACTCTGCAGCATCTTCGCAGGCATTCCATCTCTGTTGCTACTATCTTACTGCTGTTTTTCTTATTTATAATCCAAATTTCAGCCCCATATGTCATAATACTTCGTACTAATGTTTTATAAATATCGTCGGTGGAATGCCACACCCCCGAATGTGCAAAATTTTCATTTTTCACCTAAGTACACCACTAATAATGTCCCATTCATTCCTACACTCCGCTGCAACCACGAATGTAATTGAAGACTAGGAGATGGTGGGAATGAAATGCATACTTTCACGAAAGTCAGTCTGTATTGATCATTTGCAATGCGTGCATCGCGTATGTACCACTTCGTGTTTGTGGCAGAGTAGTGATTAAGTTAAACTACGACGTGCGTATCGCGAAAGTGACACTTACGTGTTTGTGGCGGTGTGGATTTTGGATTTAGTTTACATTCGTTGTATTGTTTCTACTAGACACTACTTGATAAACAAAAGAAAAAGAGAATCACTAGAAACATTGAAAATTCAAGAAGAACGTATACCATGAATTACTCGTTTACTGTCAATGGGAAAAAAGGCAAGTATGCCGGGCCTTTTTTATGGCTACACTGAATGTAATAGATGCATTTATGCGCGGAGCTGTGGCAAAGCTTTCTTCTAGCGGCATAGTTGAAAAAGAAAATCGCGGAAAACATGTCCCACATAATAAATTGAAAGATGATGATGAACTGCTGATTCGTGAGCACATTCTATCATTTCCAGCGGTGAAGTCGCATTACTGTAGGGCCTCTAGTACCAAAAGGTATTTGGATTCTGCACTAAACGTCTCTATTATGCACAAATTGTACAAATTAAAGTGCTCAGAATTAAATGTCCATCCAGTTTCTTTCGAAAAATATCGACGAGTGTTAAGAACTTATAACTTGGGGTTCCATAAACCCAAAAAAGACCACTGTAAAAAGTGCTTAAAATATACGAATTTGACAGAGGAGGAAAAAATAACACACGAACAGGCTCATCACGAACACATGCTAAGGAAGCAATTAGCTCGTGAGGCTAGAGACGAAGACAAAGAAATTTCAAAGCATAATCCAGAGGTACTATCGTTTAACTTTGACCTCGAAGCAGTGCTTACTGCCAAAGGGTCCAACAGGACAAATATTTTACCTACGAAAATTGGCTATTTACAACCTGACTCTCTACAACTTAGGGAATCAGGATGGAATCTGCTACCTTTGGGACGAAACCCAAGGAAAAAGGGGGTCAAACGAGATATCCTCGTGTATTTACAATTACATTATCAATCAACCAACCATTACTGAGGTTCGAATGATGTCGGACGGGTGTGGCGGGCAACAAAGAAATTCACATTTTGCTGCTATGTGCTTGAAACTTCTTACGGATCATACTAATTTAAAAACGATTGATCACAAGTTTTTTGAAACAGGGCATACCGAGATGGAGTGTGATTCACTCCACTCGAAAATCGAACAAAAATCAAAATATGTCCCTGTTTATTCACCAGAAGGTTGGGCTCAGATAATAAGAAATGCTCGAACACATCCACGTCCATTTGAAGTCAGATTCATAATGTTTGATGACGTCTTTGATTTCAAATCCTTTGGAATACAGAACTATACATTGAACCAAATTCCTTGGCAACAAGTTTGCTGGTTACGATACATTAAAACCGATGCCATGGTGACAATGTCCTATAAAAAAATTTGGAGATGAATTTCAACAAGTAAACTGCATGAAAAGTCGTGGTCGACCCAAAAACGTTGACTTGAAGAAAGCTTATGATAAGCAGTTGCCAATTGCGATTGCTAAATATAAAGATCTGCAGAAAATGTGTAATGATTTAACAATTCCAAAGAACTATCATAACTTTTATAATTCTATAAATGCCGATAAAAATACAGGGCAAAAAAGGACAATTTACCGGAGCCAAATGAAAGCGAGGATTCAGACGAGAATTAAATTATTCTAAAATATGAAGTATTTTACTAAGTATGTTATTACTTCTATCTTTTTTATTGTTATTATTTTTTATTATTAGAAGGTACTTTTTGTTCCACTTTTACCATAATAAAGGTTGATATAATTTCACGTATATGCATTTTATTACAAAAACTACAATGCCGCAATCACGAATGTAACTTTTTCCGAAAAATAATGGATATTTTCGAAAATCTCTGATAATATCTCTAAAATATAACCATAACATCTGATATTAAAAGTACAAAAAAAATGTCGCATTAAATCCTGAATTTTGTCAACTAATTGAAAGTTTAAAAGTTGAATATCTCCTAACGCTCATTTTGCACATTCGTGGGTGTGGCATTGCACCGACGATATATGTTTTTGTCTTCATATTTAGGTGTCTATTACACTATACTGAGTTAAGTTGTCGGATTGCTGTTCTTGTTTGTCCTAATCTTTGCTTAATTTCTTCCTCTGTTGTTGCCTTTCACGTGATTATAAACTCCAAGTATTTGAATTTATACTTTCCTTTATTTGTTACTTTGTTGTCAATTTGTAGATCTTGTATGTCTTCTTTACTTCTAAATAGGTAATTTGTTTTCGCGAGGTAAATATCTCTAAAAAAGGTCAGCCTTGGTATATTCTTCTTGTAATTTCTTTATCATGCATCTGAGGTCTTTTTGGTCTTACGCAGTTACTACTTGATCGTCTGCCAAGTATAACGTATATAGGAATTTGTTTCGTACTGGTACTCCCATGCCTTTGCATTTTCTTTTCCATGTAGTCAAGGCTTTCTCTAAGTATATTTTGAATAGGGTTGGAGATGTAGAACAACCCTGCAGGAGGCCTTTTGTTGTGGTGAAGTCTCCGATGAATTTTGTTCCCATTTTAATGGACACTTTATTTTCCTTATACATACTTACATACATACATACTTTTTGTAGCTTCTATGAGTTTAGTTTGTATTTCTAATTTGTACACTGCCTCCCATAATTCTAATATTGCTACAGTACCATAAGTTTTTGTTAGGTCCACAAATGCCAAATGTATGTCTCTATTTTCGGTTTTTTCTTTTCCAACAGTTATTCCAGTGTGTATATGTGGTATATGCATGATCTTCCTGCTGTGAAGCCTGCCTGATCCTTCCCGATTTTTTCATTTATCGCTTGTTCTATCTTTTCTCGCAGTATCTTCCCATACAATCTTCCTATTGATGATATAACTCTTATTCCCCTGTAGTTTTTGCATCGATTTCTATTTCCTTTTTTTTAAATATTGATGTCATATATGGCTCCGTCAATTCTATTGGGAGATGTTCTGCATTTATGGCTTTTTGAAATATCCATTTTATCATCCGGTGTAATTTTTTTGAGCCGTACTTTATAATCTCAGGTGAGATGCCTCCAGGTCCCGGAGCTTTCTTATTTTTGAATGCTTATATGGCTGTTCTCATTTCCCTATTTGTTATTTCTATTTCTTGTTGTGGGGATCTGCTTCGTCTTCGCCTGTTTTCTTTTTCAATGAATTATGGTCTTTGTTCTGTTAACAGTTCCTTGTAATAGTCCTTTCATTGTTGTCCTACATATTTCCCAATTTAATTTTTTCTTTTAAAGTTTTATTATAATACTCTCAGTACTTTCCATGACTCCGTAGTTCTTGTACCTTCTATGTATGTTTTATTATTTAAGCAGGTTTTTTCCCATTCTTCATTCTTTTCCATTCTTTTTCATTCTTCACTTAGCCATATCAGTAAAAATCGTAAAACCAATTATTAATTTTTAAGGCAAACCCTTAGGGATCCCTAGATTAGAAATGTGATAGATTTTGGATATAATGCTAGAAATGTGTACTGGATGGACAACAGAATCTCATTTGAAAAAAGTGCAGAATTTAATAAAAGACAATCGACAAACATACAAAAATGTAATAATAAGGAAAAATTAAAAATATAAAATAGCTATAGAAAGGAAGAATTAATAAGCTTCGAAATGTACGAAATACTGAAAACCTGCAAGACTTGCAGAAATACATAAAAAGCGACCAAATATTTTTGTTTTATTAATTGAACTATACCCAAATATATTTGTGATTAATAAATTTGACTACCTAATGGATTTTTATACCATTAAGTCTCATAAATTTAAATTGAAAATACATGGTTCTAACATTTTATTTTTTAAGAAAGTTCTAATAAAATTATTGTTTTTAGAAACTAGAAGAACAGGTGGATGCAGGTAGAGCCAAATATATTGGTCTATCCAACTTTACTTTAGAACAAATAGAATATATTTTGCAAAATGCCAGAATAAAGCCTGTCAATTTACAAGTTCAATTACATTTGTATGGTCAACGTAAAGAGCTTGTAGAGTATTGCAGAAAGAACAATATCACTGTGGTAGCTTGGTCTCCCTTAGGTAGCCCAGGGTAAGTTAGTTTTAATTATTTTAATTAGAGCATAAGAATGTAGCGGAAAGGATATGATTAAGTGTTATACTATGTTGCTCCGTATTTTTAATTGTTACATTTTTCACTACATGTCATATCGAGAGCCGCTCAATATGACATGTAGTGACATGAGGTGACATGCTAACATGACGATATACGGCTAAGTGTTTAATTTTACCTATTTTTTGTTGCAATTAATGTTTGGTTTAAAAAATCACAAATTACTCACAAATTAAAGTAATTATTTATGGGAACTAGTGATTTTGAACTTCGTGCATGAAAGGGCCGGTCTTTTTACCTCCAGATAAACATTGTCCTTTCTGGCAGATAGTTATCTGAAGAATAGACATTTATTTATAAAATAAAATGTACCCGTGTCCATCTTTTCACGTCAAATTATGTTGCGGTTACTTATCTGTAAGATAAATGTAAAATTTATTTTGGAACACACCAATATTTAACTAATTGTCAAAGAAATCAAATAATGTTTTAATATCTCTTTTGGTTATAAAATTTGTGGTGACAGAATAAATTAAATATGTAAAGAAAACTTTAATAACGAATTAAAAAAATAATACATTTTAATGATTTCTTCTCAGGTTTTTCCATAACACTAAAATATTATATAAGGTTAGCTCAAACATCTTCAACTTAAAAAGTTTAGTAATGTCTTCATTTAGCAATTCATCTTCAAAATTGTCTTAATTTTAATCTCTTGCTAGATTATACTCGTAGAATGTTGCTGTATATTAGAACGGTTAAACCATTTCAAACTTACAACCTCTTCCACTGGATGAAATAGTACCTTAACCTTCTCTTACACACATAAAAAGTTATGTTGCATATCTGGTTCTAATATGAAATTCATTATATAAATTGGATTGTTTAGTGGACTTCTTAAAAATGGCTTTACTTTATAATCAGAATCTCCTTGTAAGAACCCATTTCTATTATCTCTATTAAAGCTGCTCTTTTTATCTATCTTTTTATCAAGCACACAGAATTATTTATTCCTACCTGGTATGTACCTTTTTTTGTTCTTTATATAGGGGAAGTCAGGAATCTTTAAAAGATATCTCAGTCCAGGACGCCGCCTGACTACCTTAGTGCAGGATTCGTTCTTTGTACTCTCGGCGATAGTTCCAGAGGTACTTTAAAATGCCCTCTCGTCGCCGAGTCTACGCCGAACGCCTACCTGCTAAACCAGATCTGCGATCCGGAAGCGGAATGGCCGCTGTAAGGCCGGCATCACTTCCGAAGCACTACCTTTATTTATTCATTCTCCATTCATACACATCCACACTCCATTCATCAGCAAGGAGGCTCCCTGTCTCGTTCCAGGTAGCGCGTAGAAGACCCTCATCGTTCCTAGTTCGGCATCATTCCCAGACGGGCATTTCCTCCTTCCCCACAGTCTGACTCACGCATTCTAACTCATACAGTCTGGCCCACTTTTCTAGCTTCAACTTTCAGCATCTTTTACTCTTATCTTTGCTCGTTGGTCCAGCTGTCTTTCTTCCTCTTCCTTTTTCTTGATCACTAAACGGATATAGCTGTGTAAGTCCAACATGATTTATTTTCATTCATTATTTCAATCATTTCTCTCACTGTAACAAAATTCACACCTGTCTCTCTCTCCATTCTGTTTCTTTCCACTATCCATCTGCTGCAATCTAACATCGTATGTGTCACAGTGTCCGAGTATCCACAGTATAGGCATTCATCTGTGTCAGCCTTTCCAATCCTAGAGAGGTAGGCCCTAAAACAACCACAGTCCACCAAATCTTTTATGTTCAACATCAGTGTTTTCGTCCACTATGCCACATCCCCCGTGTTGTTACATTCTTCTCACCATCTTTCAATTGACCTTTCATTTTCCTGTCTTCTATCGGCCAAAGTAAGGTTTGGGCCTCTTCTCTCATAGAGCTCTCTTCTTTCCACCACCAAAACATGCAACGGAACACATCCAGTGATAGTCCACAAGGCTGCCGCAGACACAGTCCTGTAAGCGCATGCCACTCGTAACAGACTTGTTCCACTGTTCATGAGCCTCCTATAGGCCGTTATTTCTACCGACCCGCTTCAGACTGGTACTGCGTAGAGGACGATCGACTGTACGTAGGTCAAACACCGTGTAAGACCCTCCTTTTTTCGGATTTGGGTCCTCCAATGTTGGACATCGCCCTCTTCAATGCAGCCGCACTATTCGCAGCCTTTTAGACCACCTCCCGCACGTGCTTCCCCCTATTTTCCATTCTGGTGCAATGTCACTCCTAGGTACTTTACTTGTTTCGTAGGTGTTAGATATGCTCCCGTACATTGCAATTCAATACTTGGCCTGTAGCTGGTAGGTACCTAAAAAAACATATTCAAGTAGTATCACGAAATTGTCAGAATTTAAAGGGTGACATATGTTTTTGTTTTTATATTTTTTTATATAATTGCATGCATTTTATATTTATTTATAGTCTTTTCTTATATGTAATTGCCATTTTCTAATTATCAAGATTATGAGAATATTGAATCCCTAAACTAAAATAAAAATATGTATACAGTGGTAACTCGAACCATGAGTGTAATTTATTCTGTAATCTTGCTCAAAGCAATTTTCCCCATTGAAATTAACTGAAATGTTATTAATCCATTTCGGTCCCCAAAAAACACGTTAGTTGTTTTTGTTAAGTGTTTTTAAACAAGAAAAATGTATTTAAAAGAAGAAACATTTATTTATACGTAACAAAAAATACGTACATATTCTGTAAAAACACAAAGAAAAGTAAAGTGCTTGCGGAAGCGCTTAATTTTCATCCGTGGTCTTTGCTTTTTTCGTCATACTTTGTGTACTTTCATCTGCGAGTATTTAAAAAAAACTATCCAGGTAGATTTGTTTCATCCTCCATTTCAGAATATTGCGGAAATGTGTTAGGCAAGTTTCGTTGAACAACACTGATGCACGACCAGTTGTAACTTTTTCGGGGTGATTTTTATCCACGAACTCTGCAACTTTCTCCCACATTCCCAGGATCTCCTTTATATCTCTTGTAGATAAAACGTCTTCCAATTCTGGCTCCTCTTCAAAACTAATTTTTTGTTAAACCACCGTATGCTGCTGCGAATATGGTTCGTCTAACTCCTCGGTTGTCAGATCCTGAGACTGTTGCTTGACAAGTTCGTTCACATCTTTTTCGTCCACCTCCAGACCCATGGATTTTCCAAAGAAACAATCTCATCTACCATTGATACTATGGGTTCCAGTCCTTCGCAGACCCTTACATCTACAGCCTCAGGCCACAGCTTCTTGCATACAGAGGCTAAGGTCCTTGTTGTATTACCTAGTCAGGGCCGCTCAATAATTCTTAGGCATAATTATTACTCTGTTAAAATGCTCCTTCCAGAACTCTCAAGGTAAAATTTGTGTTCTCCGTCACCTTAAAGCAGCGCCAAAAAGTGTGCTTGGTATACAACTTCTTAAAATTAGAAATTACTTGCTGGTTCATGAACTGCAAGATATGAGTGGTATTGGTTGGTAGATAGAGAATCTTTATAAACTTGAATTCTTGGAGTAAATTATCTTCGAGATTTGGTGGGTGAAAAGTGACATTATCGAGGACAAGAAGGATTTGCATGGGTAGATTGTTTTGCTGTAGACATTTTTTAACAGAAGGGGCAAACACTAGGTTTATCCACTCCACAAAGAATTTTCTGGTGACCCGCGCCTTTGGATTTGCCCTCCACATAACTGACAGTTTTTCTTAAATCCTTTGTGATTTAAAGGCTCTGGGATTTTCTGACTGGTACACTAGAAGAGGTTTGATATTTTACAGTCGCCACTCGCATTGGCGCAAAGTAGTAGAGTTAATATATCTTTCATAGGTTTGTGACCTGGCATCGTCTTTAGGACTAACATAACATCCGTTATGTAAGTCCTATTCAGTATCTTTTTCTAGAAAAGCCCTATCTGGTCACAGCTAAAGACTTGATGGGGGATATATCCTTTGGCTTCTTTCAGTTCGGAAGACGTTTGGATGTAAATCTCAGCTGCTTTTACATCCGAACTTGCTAACTCACCATGCCTGACGACGTAGTGAATGCCGATCCTTTTTCTAAAGTTAATAAACCAGCCCCGACTGGCTTTGAACAACTCTTCCGATTCATCATTTGTGGAAGTGTGGATCTGCTTCAGCAAATCTTCATGAATCGCTCGTGCCTTCTCACATTGATGCTTTGTATTAAGGCTTCTCATTGAAACTACTTATGTGTCACTCACACCATTAGTAGTTTCTCCATATTTTTATGAAGATAAGTCCGCAGCTTAGAAATTATTGTAACGCTCTTAGCTGGCATTATATCATTTATCAACTCCTTCCGTTTAAGTACAATACCTATGATTAATGTGGTATGGCCGTACATCCTCGCCAAGTCAGTTACTCGTACACCTTGCTCATGTTTTCAATAATTTTACATTTTAGTATAATATACATCATCTTCTTCTTCGAACCCATAGTTGTAAAAATAAATGTAATATTGTAATGTACAAAAAGCGAGCCCAACTTATTAACAATACTTCGAAAATGAGCAAAAAAGCAAAGCAGACAGACTACCCAAACAGCACAAGTACGTCCCATGGACGTCCAAAGGATGTACCTCATTAAATGTCCGCACATCCCACGGACATCCGTTTACATAATTTGGACGTCCCCGGACGTCCAATAAGACCTAAATGTTACCAAAAAGTACGTCCCCTGGACGTCCCAGGGATGTTCATGGGGACGTACATAGTACATATACAGAACTTAATACGGACTTATATAGGACCTAAGAAGGATGTATTGGGGACATCTATTGTACGTCCACATGGACTCATATAGGACCTAAATGAGAATGTATACAGGACCTAAAGGGAACTTAAAATTAATAAAATGAAAAGCAAAAATAAATGGGATTTTTATTGTGTACTTATATTAACATGTATTTAAATTTATAGTATTTTTTAAGCACATTACTCCTACTTACTCTACAAATGTAGCAACACACCACAACCACAAAAATTACCTATAAAAGTCCTATATACCTACCTAATGTCTATAATAATAAATTACCAAACTATAAACTAGTATCGAAAGCAATAAACTAATTCTAATTACAACCACAACCACAATGATTATAATTCGAGAAATAAACGAGATAAATAGAAGCGTCGTTAAAACATAACCACATTCTTCTTTTATCTCCTAATTTTTAAATTTCAGTTCCACTACAGAACAAAATTTTAGAGATACAGCTCTGCTATAGGATAAAGATTTTTCTCTAAAAGGAGCCTCTGTCTGTTTTCGTATAAATTAATGGTATTTAAAACTAAATATAACTTTTTAAAATAAAGTTTAGTAGGAAGATTATATTTTGTAAAAAATATGCTTAAGTAAAAAATGTCACAGTTAACACTTAGAAAACGTCCCTAATACATCCCTAATGGGACGTCCCTTGGACGACCTTATGGGACGTCTCTGGTATGTCCGACTAGAAATATCCCTTGGACGTCCCTCGGACGTCCAAAAGAAGTCCCGGGACGTTTGGACCTTAAAACGACATAAAATGGACGTCCCAGGGATGTCCTGTGCTGTCTGGGTAAGGTCTATAATAAAAATTTTCCCAGTGTAAATTACACCGACACCGTGATTGCAATATGGTTAGTATTAGAATCCGAATTTTTGTCAGATTTAACTTTCAATCGCCATTTAATTTGTCAGTCCAAGTAATAGTCTACGTACAGGCCTGTAAAATATTATTTATAGCGAGGCCGTAACGATTTATTTCTAGTAAAACTACCTTTTATTTACAAAGCAAACTAGAAAGTCAAATAAGAGGTATGAATTTGATTAAAAACCGATTCATCGTATCTCAAATCTTGCTCTCATCATAACAAAATATCGCTCGCTCCACGGCTCGTATCTCAAAGCACTCGAGGTACATCTACTTTTATCATCATTTATTAACAACTATTTACAATATTTTCTCAGTATATAGATCACTGTCGGTTTACTTAATCTTAACCTTTTAAAAAAGTCTTTATCATTACAAAAATTAAAATGTTCAATTCTGCATCAAATATTATATTCTCGCACTAAATTTATAAACATTAAACATCATACTGATAATACTCTCCGATTTTATTAAATATTTTATTATATATGTCTCTAATCGACACTAAATAACAATATTCAGATTATATTTTTGATTTCGCGATAACCTACAACATAATAACGAACTACAATAAACACATACTATTTTCCAGATAACTTTTTATGTAGTACTTTATTTGATAAATAAATATTTTACATTCTGTATGTCAGAAAATTTTAATTTATTTGATCTGACAGTTTATTTGTTCAGATTTCTTTCCTAAAATCCTAAATTTGTTCAGATTGCTTTGATTTGACGCTAGAATTTTAAATCTAAACTAACATAAAACTTTATAAAGTATTTTGTATTAAATCGTACCTTAAAAATATTAATAACATTATTTATTAAAAGTATATGAATATGTATTAATATTTTGTGTATTATTCATTAAATGTATCGTTTCAAACATAAAATTTAATTGACTAATTGACTGACCTAATAATAGGTTGAAATGTCAGTAATTGAGATTTCTTTGTTCAGATGGCGTTAGGATTTTAAATCTAAACTAACATAAAGCTTTAAATTATTTTGTAATAAATTTTACCTTAAAAATTTTAGTATTAATTTAAGTATTAAATTAATTAAGTATTAATTAATTATTAATATGTAATTATTACAGTATTATTTGCACAAATTTGCATTGAAAACATTAATAAATTAAGTTTTTACTTCTCAAACTTACATGTTTTTAGCTGCTACTACAACAAATATTGTAAAATTAATTTATTTTTATATTTTAGGAGTAAACATGGAAATGGACTAGATATTATAGAGAACGATACTGTAAAACAAATTGCCAAAAAATACAATAAATTACCTTCACAAATAGCTTTAAGATTCCTTATCCAGAAAAACATTGTACCAATTCCAAAAAGTGTAACTCCAGAACGGATAGGGCAAAATTTTAATGTGTTCGATTTCGTCATAAGCGAAGAGGATGTTAAAATTTTAGAAGCCTTGGATAAAAATGTTTTTAAGACTGGACCACCAAGACCACCTAAAAAAGACTGAAATTTATATATTATAAAAGTTTATTTACAAATACAAATAATAATATGCTTAAAAACATTTGTGAAGAAAAATAAAGACATTTAATTTTTTATCTCTAATTTTTTAAAAGATAATTTATATATTTATTTATTGACGGTGTAACTCGTATTTTATAAAAATATAACAGATTACAAGAGTATAAAAGTACAGACAATAAGAATTTTAATTATATATGATCAATTAAAATAATTAAAATTAATGATCCTAATGAATATGAAGAAGTGCAACATTCAAACGACAGAATACAACATTGGAGACTGTACAAAGGTAGACGATCAAAGGAAAACATACTAACATAACATAACATACACCAGATAGCGTGACTGGGCTCATGAATTGTGTAATTTAGGGTCCATAATTTACGCAAATAAAAGCTAGACGAATTTGTTAAAAAAGGCGTCGGCAAACATTTTTGAAGATCTACTATATACACTTTATAAGATTGATCATTTGATGCTATTTCTTTATCCTTTCTTTTTAAATTGTAACGAAGCGATGCTTCTGTTACATGATTTTCTTGATCAGTTCTAACTTTTTCTTTTTCGGCATTGCTCAATGTACTTTCTCTAAGTTTAGCAGTAAATGAATCGCAAGTGTCACATGTATCATTACTGGGTGGATGGAAGGAGTAATTAAATTCTTCGTTGAATACTTGCCTAAAGTGCCAATCTTTTGCCGGAATCTGCTGTAAGGATTGACATTCTTCTACGTATAGGGAGTACATTTTGGAAATGTTTAAGTGGCCACCTAAATATAATTTTTTTGTTCGTTCTCGACTATAATGTGACTGGTACGTTGGATACTTTTTAATGTGTTCTCTTATACTCTCCACAGTAGCCTCCGATGTTTTATTGGATGGGGTATGTCGTCCTCGAAAGTCAGGTGTTATAATACCAGAATTAAGAGCTTTTTTAAAGCTGTTTTAACAAAAGTATTCGAAACTGAAAGAGTATTTAAGAAAAAAGTTTTGCACACTTTTATATCCTGATTATTAGATGTTAGTGTGTACGTAAAGGTATTTTGTTTTTCTTTTCCGTCATTGGTTTGGTTCTCGGTACGTCTACGAGCAATGTCCCGGGATTTTACATGCGAAGCAACATATTGTCTTTTGCAATCCCAAGTTGTCTCTTCATTCCAAAACGCATTAAAAATATGTTGCCTCTGAGTTTCATCCAATTTTGTGGAGCATTTGTTTCGACAATTTCGACAAGCAGGCTTCATTTGTTTTGCTGGAACGGATTTTCCTAATGATGAAACGTATTTTTTTCCAGCACATTTTTTGGATTTCCTAAGGTTTTTTTTCCACTGCTTCTCACACCGTACTCGCTTTTTACCTTTTGCTACACCAGTATTTTCTACTGTAATTTCATCATCAGAATCTGTATCCGAGTATGGAACCAATGATGGTAGAGTATTCTTGGTAGGCTGTTGAATGGGATCCCCATAAATTTCGGAATCAGAATCACTTGGAATAAAGTCCGGATCTGCATCTGAATTATAATCTTCATTTGTTTCACTGCATCCTATAGGAACCACGTCAATATAATTTTCTTCTTTACCAACCAGTAATTCAGACAAACCATCAGTATTACCTGTATTACAAGAGAATATTTCTTCTTCCATCAGTGAAGTTGTATCTTCATTGGGCAGTGCATTTAGTGACACAGTTTGTAGTTTATAATAAGTACTGCCATCACTATTATGATAAATATTTCCGTCACATCTACGGTTACTATTTTTTGTAACATCTTCCCTCTCCACAGATGATTGTGAAGGAAATATATGATTTCCAGCAGCAGACAAAAGTTGATTGCCATCACCTAAAAAAATCAAATAAAACAATTTTAATATTTTTATTAGTCACCTATTCTCAATAAAATTATATCAACAGAATAATGGTAAATTATTATAGCATTCCTTTGACCCTTTAACGAAAATAAACATTTAAACTTAATCAAAAATACATTGATGTAACAATGTAATCTAAAGAATATCAAAATACAGTAAAGCCTCTTTTTATGAGGATTAATGCGATTTTAAGGTTGTGTAGTTTTTGTTTTATCCAAAATGTTCTATTATAAAAAACAAATTATAATTTAATATTAACTTTTCACATCCAGATATCAGTAAAGTGAGCATTTGCAATTCGGGGATTCCCCTTGTTACATGATGTCACTATTACATCATTCTGAGTTTTGCATTGAAAGGTATAACGTGTTATTGTTTTGACACAAAATTTTCTCTTAGCGGTGCTTCGTTCATTTTTATAATAAAGTATTTTATTTAGCCCAGTGGAGAAACAAAAACATCAAAGATAATCAATTTTGGCGAAGAAACGTTTTGGTTTTATGTGATTTTAGAAAGCTACAGAATGTATCCCTACTTTTGCAAGACAAATAAAGTCTTTTTAATGCAATTTTTTATATGCGCTTTTCTGAAGAACGTCCACCACATAAAACGAGACTTTACTGTTACATTCTTATCTGCATCAACAAAAATTTGTATGGATTTCACTTACCTGTTATGTTAGTATGCAGTGTTTTATTTTCCTCTAAGCATTCCATCAACCTTCTTGTTCTGCTGTTAAATATATTAATTTTTGCTTTGTCCATATTACAATAAAAAGATAAAAGAATCTTGCATAAACAAATAAAATCACATAAACTCGTTTGCTTATGACAGTTCGACGGTTCTACTATTTTTTAATTTAAATAATTAAGTTAGGTTAGGATTTAATTTGACACAACGTAAACAGCGCTGTACCTAAGCAAAACTAGTTAGAACCATAGAAACCCAACTCCAAGATAGGTTTATTTAAATAAACTCGTTTGAACCAAAGTAACCCATCTACCAATTAGGTTTATTTGGCTCTAAAAATAAGTTTAACTTGGGGTTCTTTAAACAATTAAATTTTCCCTAATTTTATGTATATGGAGAAAGGTTTATATGGCTCTTATAGAATAATAAACAAGCAGTTCATTACTGTATATATCCTATATTAGACAAAAATGGAGTTGGGTTAGTCTGGCTCTCAGGTACAGATATATTCCAATTGCTTAGTGGAATCATAAGACACTTGACATACTTTAGACATAGATAACACGTACATACATAGATAACACTAGACTCTAACATTAATAATGTATAAATATGCATCAAATCTATATGTATAAGAACATTAAGGAATATCCCAACAGTAGCATATTTATAAGGCAGATTGGTCTTAAACGAAATATAATTAAGAAGTGTATGCTTTATTCTGATATAAAGTTGAATGCTCGTATAATTTAACTTTGATCAAATGGAAGGCAGATATCGAGCACAGTTTTATTAATTAAATCTTGCCCATGTACTTTCGCTTCCTAGAGCATCTTCAGGGGCATTTCATTTTAATTTTGGCCTATCCAACAATTATAGAATGTCATAAACATAAAATTGTACATTACACTATACTACACAAGGAAAAACACTTTAAAATTTTTAAAATAGGCGAAGCTACATTATGGTCGGCATCAGGAGAGAGGGCAAGATTTAATTCATAAAACTGTGCTCGATATCTGCCTTTCATTTGATCAAAGTGTTCTTTATTCATTTTCTTAGTTGAAAACTGAAGAAAAACTGATAAAAAGTTGGTCTTACCAATACACAATTCTTTGGATCGTGTATGGTATGCAGCGTATAGGCGTTTATGCGTCGAATGTACAGAGATCCTTTTTCTGCTCTTCTTATTTCGTACTGTCATCAGGTATGCCGCACTAGTTTTTTATGTCTTTGACCTATGAAAACTGCCTTCGCATCCTTGACCTTGATACGCTTCTTCAATTTTACAAATACACTCCCATACATGTAAAAAATAGAAATAAAAGCACTTATCACACCAGCACAAAGACCTGCAATTTTAAGTGCATGTATATTTTGTAATGTGTTTCATTGAAGCACGTTAAGACATATTTCAGGTTTTCCATTATATTTTTCATAGTATGTTTTAACTTTTTTAACTTTTCTATTGGCCCCTCTACTAGTCATGCTTCTTCTTGAAGTTTTTATAACAGCCTGTACTCTTTTTTCTGTTTTTATTATCTATATTGCTTTGCCCAAGTGTATGGTATTTTTTGACTGTGGGTAGTTGTGACGGTTTGAAATCTTCTCTATTTGCCAATGCCTTTGTGAGCTCCAGTCTGAAGTCAACGATAGGTAACTCATCACTTTTGTTACTATTTGTTGCAATTACTTAGCAACAAAGCATTGACTACTGCAGTATTAAATATTAATTCCACTGCCACTTCCGTTAGCACTTTAGAATTTGGTATATTGGGCTTTGGTAGGAAGCCATTTAATTACTAAATTCAACACCCCTTTTCACTTAGTTATAATCAAGAATATCTTATGAATTCACCATTGGTGTATCCTTTTTCTTTTTTCCTAAGTCAATCAAAATATAGTCCGTGTAGAAAGTATCCGGAATTTTATACTTTTCTTAATTTCAATAGATTTCCTTTTTGTAACATTTTAAGTCAAAAGTAATGCATCAAGTAGCTTGTGCCGATAGTAGGTTATGGACAAAATCGCATGACAACACCATCTGTCAAATATTGTTGCTTGTAAACAGACTTAAGATTTGTGAAATAATGTCGCAAGTAGAAAAAAGAAAAGTGGTGGAATATTTGTATAGAAAAGAGTGGCCGAAACATTAAAAAATGAGTGACGTTGACTGAACTCGGAAAAAGTGCAGTGTATGAGACAATAAAGAGCAAAACAAATTGCATAGATATGAGATATAGACCAGTTTCGGGTAGTCCGCGTAAGATTCGTGAAAACAATTTAAATGCTTTAGTGGCATCTGGACGAAAAAATCCGCGCCTAGGGTTTCGAAAATTAGCGAAAAGATTTAGAAATCAACAGAGAATAAAAGGGTGCCCAGAAGCTGTCCGCATGTCACTGAAAAAGTAAGGCTACATATCAAGGAATCAAATAAAATCCCTACAATGACACCTCTGGAAATGCAACGAAGAATAGACTTTTGTCAACGTTTCCGAGAAGATAATTTTAATAATGTCTTTAGAAAGTTATTTCCAGCTTGGTATCATTCATCTAAAAGTCCTATCAAGAGAAAATTTTACCGCTCAAATTTCCAAATTTTTCACTAAAATAATGGTTTGGGAAGCAATATCTCAGCGTGGTGCTGCACCTCTCTGTATAGTTAATGGTACTATTAATAGTGCGAAATATTGGGACATCCTAAATGGTTTTCTTCTTGAAACGGCCTATGTTTTATATCCAGAGGGGTGGCCTTTCCACAAAATAAAACAAGATGCCTTACTTCTGCTTATACTCAAGCTTGGATGCAAGAACACGAATTGGTAACAATTCCATGGCCAGCAGCATCTCCAGATCCTAGCCCCATTGAAAACATATGTGAACTGATGAAGATTGAAGTAGAACGAGCAGTGGTACGAGATAAAGAAAGTTTGATTCGGTCAGTTTTACAGGCTTGGAACACCATTACCGAAAATTATGGCCTTGACCTAGTTTCAGGTGTACCTGGATGTTTAGTTAAGTGTTTAGATTTAAATCGAGGTTGTCTAAGTAAATGAGATAAATTATTTGTTGAAATTTTATATTTCAAGTGATGAAAATAAATACCGTAAAACTGTAATTTTGCTTTCTTTTTCCGGATACTTTGACGGATTATATCATTATGATATTCAAATGTTGTAAGAATTAAAACAGGTTTTGTTGTTAACCTATTTTATTACTTTAATACAACCCAGGGGTCTTCCCATGACTTCATCTCTCTTGAGATTGGAAGGTAGAACACTATAGAAAATGTCACACTGAGAGTGCAGTACGGGTAAGATACGGCAATGTTTTTCTTATGGAGAATAAACGCGCATAATTGTCGGTTTTCTCCAGCTGTTGATTGCGCATTGTCCCACAGGACCGGCTTGGATAAAATGCATCTGCCGGCAGTACGAGTAAAATATTTTATATCATGTATACGTATACAGTAGAATAAAAAGGCATTGATGAGTTATTGACAACGAAAACTATGAATTTTGCATATAAAACTTCAACATAAGATATACTCTTATGAATCATATTCATAAGAGTAACATTTGAACACCTCTTTACAAGAACAACTTTGTCTCGCATTAGACTTTTTGGGTATAGCTATTATTGTTGTTACTAGCCATTCATTAGGTATGATACCAAATTTGTAAATGCTGTTAAATAGTTCCACGATTTTTATTAAGTTGTTGCCTTTGATGAGTTTAATTATGTCTATTGATAGTTCCTCTGGGCCTGTAGCCTTCCCCGACCTCATTTCTTTAATCGTGTATTCCACTTCATCACTTGTTATTTCTGGTCCTGTGTCACTGTTTATGTATTCGTTATCTACATTGTCTCTTTGATCTTTAAACAGTTGTTCTATGTACTGTTTCCAGATTCTTAATTTTTGTTCTGTGTCCATAATAATGTTTCCACTCTCGTCTACTAATATGTTGTGTCTGTTACTTTGTCTCCTCGTCAACTCTTTGATCTTCCGATGTGCATTAAAGCTGTCGTGTTTATTTTGTAGTTGTTCGATTTCTTCGCATTTTTCCCCGTACCAGTTTTCTTTAGCTGTGCGTATTTTTAGACGAATTTCTTTTTGTATCTCTTTATACTTCTGGTTCTTTTTGTTTTTCTGTTTTCTTCTTTCATCCATTAAGTTCAGTATCTCATTTGTCATCCATTCTTTTTTATATTCTTTACTTTTATGGAGGTGACTTATGCTTGGTTTCATTAACGCTGTTTTAATGTCTGTCCAATTCTCATTGATGTTAACTTTTGTGTTGTCTTTTATGGGTTGTATCTTTGTTACTGCTTCATCAATTTCTTGTATCATCTGTTCTCTTACTTCTGGTTTTCGTAATTTGTTGATATCAACTGCTTTTTTGGGGGTTGTGCTATTAATTTTCTTTAGTTTTATTTTCATTCTTGCAACTAGTGGATTGTGATTAGATGACATATCCGCACCAGGGTATGTTTTAATTGACATTATGCTGTTTCTGTATCTTTCATTGATTAGTAGATAGTCTATTTGGTTTCTCACTATGTGATGTTCTGTGTCTTGTGGAGATCTCCATGTGTATAAACGTCTTTTGGGTAGTTCTAAAAAGGTATTTGTAATTACCATTCTGTTTTCCTGGCAAAATTGTACCAGTCTTTCACCAGACTCGTTCCTATTCCCTAATCCAAAATTTCCTACCAAATCATCTGTCCTTCCTTTCCCAACTTTAGCATTCAAATCACCCATTATTATTGTGATGTCCCTTTTTTTGGTCAGTTTCAATGCCGAGTCAATTTGTTCATAAAATGTTTCTATTTCATGTTCTTCTTTGTCTGCTGTTGGTGCGTATACTTGTATTATATTCATTTTTGTGATGTTTGTATTTATTTGTAACATCATAACACGATCGGACAAAGGTAGGAAGTTCAGGACATGACGAGATAGAGACTTTTTTAACATTATACCCACTCCATTACGATGTTGGGGATCTTGGTTACCGGAGTAGTAGATTATGTGATCTTTAATATGACAGCATCCATTTCCCGACCATCGGGTTTCGCTTATACCCAAAATGCTAATATTCATTCTTTGCATTTCTTGAATAACGTTGTGTGTTTTTCCTGGCTCATACATGCTGGTAGCGTTCCATGTTCCAATTTTCATTATTTCGTTGGTAATATTTATATTTTGACAAGGTTTTCGCTGGTTGACGACCCGAAAAGCCTTGTCACTTTTCTTGCCGGATCTTGGCCTCCGATCTCCATGATCAGTAAGATTTTGTTGATTATTTATCATGCCATGATAACTATACTAGAGATATCCATTGGATCTTTACTGTAGTGGTTTTTCGTTGCCTGCTACATCCCAATGCCGTTGACTAATATATTAGCTCTTCCGCCTTTGAGGTCGATTTCTCAGCCTCAGGACAATGAGTTGCCCTACCACCTGTCAGCTCATCCACCCTCAGCTGTTGGCCAACAACTGGGAGATTACTTATACCGGTAATCTTTCGGTAAATTTTCACCATATCTGGTTACTGAATATACGATTAATGTTAACTTATTCTGACATTTATGACTTTGTTTTAATGTTTTTTATATTTTTGATAAAATATTCCTTCGTGTTTGTAAAAAAAAATTATAATTTATTATGAAATTTGTAGTTTAGATATTGACTAGTTTATATAAGCATTTTAAAATAAACGATTTTATACATAATTTTATTCATTTATCTTATGCGGGATCTGAATTCCTAATTTCTGAATGGCGGCTTACATGCACTGGCATTTTAAAGCATTTTTTACATTTTTTTTTGTGAATTCGTTAAATTTTACTTTTTTTTAACCCTTCGTGAATTTAGTTACATTATATTTTATCAAACTAACCTGAGCTTTGCGCTGTAAGTCGTTTAAAGTCTATCCATTTGTAATTGAAAATATTTACGATATTTCTACCTGGATGCATTACAAAGGGCTTCCTACTTGAGATCTCAAGTACTTGACATCTTTTTGTGCCATAAATTTAAGAAAAACCGGTTAACATTTAGTTTCGGAAATGAAGTAAGCTTTGTCAGTGAACATTCTTTTAGCCTTCTGACGTTTAGTCAGAGAACTACGAACACGAACACAGAGAAGCGACACTAGCCCCGAAATCGGTGTACCGTTTCTGTATACGCATGCCCGAACCTGGTTGCTTTACTGTCAAAAACACGTGCGTTTTCTTCAACTCTGGTTGCTTACGATAGTCCGTAGGCACTTGTGGTAAATACTCGACTATACAAGCGCATTTGACCATTTATCTAATTTACTTAGTAGTTAAAAGTTTATAGTTATAGTTAAAATATATAAGTTTATAGTTATAGTTTATAGTTAAAAGTTTAATTTATAAGTATCTAAAATGTCTTCTGGTTATTGTTGTGCGCTTCGCGGATGTTCATCTGTGACAGGAAAAGGAATAAGTTTATTTATATTTCCTAAGAATAATAACAAAAAAGTATTTTCATCTATGGTTCCATCAATACGATTTTCACCATTACTTTGCTTTGTGCGATGCATTTGCAACCTTTTGTAAATCAAAAATAAATACACCATTTAGAATGTCAACAAAAGCCGGCCCTGCATGTAATTATTTTTTCAGTGCAATATTTCATATTTTCAATTTTATTTAAGAATTTATATTGTGTGATATGCCCACTGACTATTAGTTAGCTGGTTGCTTTCCTGTCATTTTCACTCATTGGCGGCTTGTCCACGCAAGATCAAAGGAGTGTTCTTCTCTGCGTTCGTAGTTCTCTGGTTTAGTGATGAATTTCTTTTTTTAAATGCAATTAATCAGTGTTTGCTTACACATTTTGATGGCCTTCCAATATTCTGGCATAGTGTTATTGTTTTTTGCGGCTATTACATATGTCAATTCTCCGACTTATTGCTTGAGTATTCAACTTTGGGTTGAGTATTCAACCCAAATGCCATTTTGCTGGAGTTCCTGATATAATCACACATCGACGTCTCATGTTCTGTGTTAAATACTAATCTAACAGTCTAATTTAACTCCATTTGTGTGCTTAAATTTATGCCAAATATATCTGCCGCAACGCGAAGTGCAGTTCAATTTTTTTAACTTCTGTGACTGCTGCGGCCATTTGTTCACTTATTATTGGTAACGATATTTATAGATTAAAAGACATTTGTCACAAGTAATATAACGACATATTTTTTTATGCCCTTCTCTCTATTCGGATTGCCGAATATAGGCCTCTCCTAATTCTCGCCATTCCTCCCTGTTGTTTGTTAGACGTTTCCACATTGGCCCTGCAGTTCTTTTAATATCGTCGCTCCATCGCATTTGCGGTCTTCCTCGTGGTCTTCATATGGACGCCAATTCCCGATTTCTTTATTCCATCGGTCTTAAGACGTTGGTTATATCCAGCCCATTTCCATTTCAGTTTAGCTGCCTGTTCGACAGCATCTTTTACTTTTGTTCTATTATGAATGTTTTAATTGGTTTAATGGTCTTTGAGTGAGATACCCAGCATCTGTCGTTCTATAGCTCTCTGAGTTTTTCTGATCTTCTTCTTGTTTATTTTAGTGAATGTCCAGGTTTGAGCTATTATGTAAAAACAGGTAGGATACAGAAATTAAAAACTTTGATGCGCAGTCTTTGAGGTTACGACATATGAACGGTATAACGACGTATTAAGAAACCTAAAATTATTTATTTATAGGTAATATACCGTTTCATAGACGCTCCAGTTTTTAAATCTCAGGCACAAAGAACAATAAAACGTGTCGTATAATGTCTACTACTTCGTATATCAAAACAAACTACTATCGGCGGACGCAATATGGCAGAAAATTTGATTTAGTTAATAAATGTTTTATTCTGTTACTACGTGTCAATGTGTATCAATTTCCCCTACAAAATAAAATATTATTCGTTTTCGGTACTTTCTCATTTTTGATACAAAAACAATTAACAAAAAAACCAATCTATTTGCATATTTTTTAACATATTATTATAATATTTAAATTGAAATAATACGCACAAAACATTACGATATTCAGATAAAAAGATAAAATTACGGTAGGGAATAGGTAATCACCCAGGAATTATCTTATCAGTACCTAATGAGTAATAATAAGTCTCCTAATAGAAGAGGCTACACTGTACTACAAAAGTCAAGGAACGGATCAGGAAAAAGGCAAAAATTTTAATAATGAAAATTATTAGAGCTATTTTTCGGCAATATTTTTTTAAACATAATAATATTATAACCATTTAAACTTTAATCATAGCTTGAGATCGTTCGGAAAAATATTTCCATGGGATTTTTTTTGCATAATCACTGTCATAAGATATCCTAAAATAAGGTGCAAAAGGGCGCATAGGCGAAAAGTTGTTCAAATTTTGTTAAGTATTTTTTTTATAACAAATTGTTACAATTAATTTTAATTTTTCGGCACGGACAAATTGTTTTTAAATATTTTGGACCATTTCGAATAAAAATGTATCTTGTAGTTTTTTTGTAATCTTGATCATTTTCGAGTTGTGAACAGATTAACTCGACACAGTTCAACTCTGTGTCGAGTTGGTCTGTGTCGTTTTAACTGACAAGTAACATGTGTTAAGAATCGAGCAGGGAGACATGTAATCCCTAAAGTAATAACATTTTATCCATTGTCATCGACCTAGAGTCACAACCTAATTAAAATTTACGTATAATACGTATGAAATGATTTACTTACATGGAGCCGCAGCACGCCAAAAAAATCTTCCTTTTTATGTGGAACTCTTATAAATGAATATTGATTTTATTAGAAAAAAATTACTTATTATTATTATTATTTATGAATTATATATTTTTTTATTCTTATTCTAGATTTTATTTGCCCCAATTCCGTCACTTTGAACGTGAAAAAAACTCACCGGTTGGCGTGTCTGCGTTTACGAGTTCTGACCAAAACTAACCGCTTCCGCACAGACTCGACCAATCTTCCTGTCAAAGCGACTCCTGCGCGTCTGTGGAAAAATGTCGATTTAAAATCGATCGCAGGCGGGTAATAAGAAATTTCGTGAGGGGTTTTAATTGGACTAGTCAGTAGCGTAAACGCTACATCCTGCCAAATACTTTACCCTGCATAACGAGTTAAAGAATTCGATATTTTTTTTTGTTTCGCATCACGTGACCGAGGTATTTAAGCTTACGTTGTTTTACTAAATTAAGCACTTCTTTTTCTTTTGTAATGCGCTGTAGGACCTCAACGTGGGTGACATAGTCCACATTCGATATTTTTAATATCCTGTAGATCCACCTCTCGAAGGCTTCAATCCGCTTTTCAGTAGCTTGCATCACAACAAATGGGCAAATCTATGTTTCGTGGACCTTAAGATCGTATTTGATCGGGTCAAATTAAAAGACGTTATCTGTATGCAAGAGAGATATCTTTAGGAATAATCAAAACGGTCGAAAATATCTACCAAAACAACACAATAAAAGCAAAAGTAGAAGAAGAATTAACCAATTCTATTGAAGCTGGCAACGGGATTTTCCCGAGTCCTTTATTGTTCACCCTGATTATAGATGAAATAATTAAAAAAGTAAGAACTAAAAAACGATACCAAATGGGAGAAAAACAACTTAAAATACTACTCAATACTACTCTCGCAATACTATAACGCAATACTACTCTCTCAAAGTAAAGATAGTTTACAATGTACGCTGCATCAATTTAATATAACCACCAGAAAACTTAGCACGTTAATTTTTTAATTTGTTAAAAAACGTAACATGTTTTAAGACAAAATGCAAATTACAACAGCAAAATTACTACAATGTAAATTGGAGCTGGAAGGCCAGATAATAGAACAAGTGATGAAATTTAAATATTTAGGCATCACATTATCTAGCTACAGAAAGCTCGGAACTAAATTGGAAGATCAAGTGAATAGAGCAACCAGGCTGCCTAAATGAAACAATATGGACCAATAAAAATATCGGAAAAGAAACGAAACGCAGAATTTACAAAACAGTCATCAGACTAATAATGACATACGCGACAGGAACAAGACCTGACACAAAGAGGACAAAAAGGATATTAGAAACAGCAGAGATGAAAACACTTAGAAAAACTGATGGTAAGACACTATGGGGCAGAGGTAGATGTACAGATATACGACGTAGATGCAAGATGGAGAACATCAAGAACTGGGTAAGAAATAGAAGAGTCGAATGGAACGATAATATAAGCCGAATGAAAACAAATAAAGTAGTAAAGAGTATGTCTATATAAGAAGAAGAAGAAGAAGAAACAAAAAATGTTAAAAATAAAAGCTATAAATGACTTTTTAATTGAATCCAGACATTTCTAAGTGCTACATTATTTCATTGGTTTTTTACTTCAGCATGACTGCCTTCAGCATTCTGCAGCACAAATTCCTTCCAACATGCGTCCTCGGTTATGTTTTTGGCGACCATCGAATCTTGATTCATAAAGTGGAATGGGTCTCGTTTGTTCATATCACCGGGCTTTTTCTCGATATGATGACTGTAAAAACTTGTTGGCATATGTTGTACCAGTCGGATATCTTATTCGCTGAGTTCCCTGTTAGATAAAATGTCGTGGTGAATAAAATATCTTCGACGATAAAAAACTTCTTCTTAGGGTGCCTGTCCATTCCAAACGTTGGCGATAATTCTGGCTATGATGATTTTGTTGGTTGCTATACGAAATAGCTGGGTTAAGGTCTTTCTCTACCATGCTCTCAGGTTAGCAAGCCAGGATATTCTTCTTCGTCATGGGGCTCGTTTTCCTTAAATTTTACCCTGCAAAATGCATTGGAGTAGCTTCTATCTGCCTTGATTTCTCATTATAACTCTCAAGTACTCCAGCTTACAGCTCTTCACGATCTTGACCAAATCCGCGGTTGTGTTCATCCTCCGCAATACTTCTTCATTGGTGACTTTGTCTGTCCATGGTATCTTCAGGATTCTTTTGTATAACCATAGCCCAAAAGCCTGAAATTTTGATAGAGTTTCCGCCTTTAATGTCCACGTTTCTACTCCATACTGAAGCACTGAGTACACGTAACATTATTTAAGGAGCCTTATTTTTGTTTTCAGGGTGAGGTCATGGCTCTTGAACACAAAGCTCATAGTCAAGAATGCACTTTTGGCCTTTCCGATACGACATTTATTCTCTTGGGTATTGTCATACAACTCATTGATTATAGTTCCCAAGTATGTAATTGTATTGTGAGACACATTAAATTCTCATTTGGTTCACATACAGATTTGCTCCAGTTATGTTTTTCTTGCTGATGATCATTAGCTTGGTTTTGCTGGTGTTTATATCCAATTCATATGTTCTCTTTGTTTCCGTTATTCTGTTCATTAAGTTTTGCAGCTCTTCTATGCTATTGGAAAACACTATTGTATCATCTGCATACCGCAGGTTATTGAGCTTGACTCCATTTATTGAGATGTCTTCATCAATATCTTTTAGGGCCTCTTCAAAAATGTACTCCGAGTACAGATTGAATATCAGTGGTAAAATTATGCACCCCTGTCTGACTCTCCTTAAAATTTTGACCTGATCTGTATATTCTTCATCTATTCGGAGTACCGCTGATTGATTCCAATACAGATTAGCTTTAATTTTTAATTCTTTTCCATTAATCCCCGTCGTCTTCAGCACTTCCATCATTTGTTCATACCTGACTCTATCAAAAGCCTTCTTGTAGTCAATCAGGCATGCAAAAACATTACAGCTGATCTCTACATTTCTAAAAAAATGCTTGCATGCTAAATAAAGCTTCTCTCGTACCAACGGCGTTCACAAATCCAAACTGATTGGGCGCAATTTGTTCCTCGCATTTCCGGTAAATTCTTATATGGATGACTTTTAAAAACAGCTTCAACAGATGACTCATTAGGCTTATTGTCCTATAATCTTCACAAAGTTTAGCTCCTGGTTTTTTGGGCAATGGTACGAACTCTGATTTGAGATACTCTACTGGTATTTTTCCTGCCTTGTATATTTCATTAAATATTTCAGTTATTATTTTTATTTGTTCTGTATCTAATAGCTTCTGCAGTTCTGCAGGAATTTCATGAAGTCCATCCTTCATTTGTCTGACGGCTGCCGTTATTTCTTCTGGTAGGATTTCGGGACCTAAATTTTCTTCAATGGTGGGCTCTTGTATTGTTCTAAGATTATGGAAAAGAAAGTATTTTAACCATACTTTTTTTATCTTCTCTGGTTATGGCAATATTGTCTTTATTATCTGTTATTTTTCCGCTGTTGCGTTTTCGAAACTTTCCAGCTATTTCCGTCACCTTTCGATGAACATTGAAGTTATTATATCGACACTGATACTCTTCTATTTCTTGACATTGCTCTGTTTTTTGTTTCTCTTTGGTTTTTCTTATTTTTCTTCTGACGATGGTATGTATTCTCTTTTATTTTTGGAGATTTTCTTTGTTGTTTTTTTCCTCTCATCCACAAGTTCAAGTATTTCATGCACGATTTCCGTTTCTTTGTGTCTTTCTTCATGTGTTGTTCTTTTATCGATAACAAACACTAGTTTAAAATATCGCATAGGGTCAGCTTTGAATTGATCTTGTTGTTGAGATCGATTTAATGAAAAAATTCATAAGTCTGAGGAACGATCGGTGTTAGTTGGTAGGCCACCTCGATCTTTTCGTGTCTTCTGTTGTATGGCACTTCCACAACGACCGCAAGGTTGAGCATCATTTGCTTCGTAAAAAAGTTACTGTTTTTAAAAAAGGTCACAGCACACTCTTCTGATAAAATCGTGTTTCTGTAGAAGTCTTTTAGAAACATTCTCATTCCAGATATTGTGATGTTGATAGTCAAGAGTTAACTAATTTTTGTAAATCTACTAGGCCATTTTATTTAAAAGGAGGGGTTGTTATTTGCGCAAATCCTTCTGGAAAAAGATTATAGTGTTGGTTAGCCGCACAGATAGACCGCATCTCTCGGTAGACCCTAAGATGTAGCAGACACGCGAAGGTAGACTGCATAGTGTAGTGGTACCAATTCTTGTTTGAAATTTTACGATTACCTTTGCATATGGTATATTTAAGTCAATATGTAAATTTCATTTGAGACATTATTAGGTGTCACCAATTAACATTATAAGCTTTATACTAGAATGTCTATAATAGTTTGGTGTTTACTACATTCTATAATTCTATTCCTTACGTTCTAGGTAAGTATTTTTTTTAATTATTTATATTATATATTATTTATATTATATTTATATTATTTTATATACTTTAATTATTTTTATTTGTATTTTACAATTATATTTTAAATTTTCGGGCTAATTTTTATACCCGCTTAGCAGTTTTTTTCCACTTCTATATCTTGTTACGCTTTTTGCGTAGATATACGTAACAAAAATGACGGAATTTTGAAATCACTTTTTTTTATTTCTGAGGTGAAAGTCTCTACTACGTCAATGCTACTTCATTGTCTGAATCAAGGTCAATATTATTTGGAATGTTTAGATATAAAACCAAACATTGATTTAAAGATAATAAAATATGATATATAAATATATTTCTGGTAAAATAGTTTAGTTTACCTAATCCCTTCAACAATGGCTTCATTTCAAACTTTGCCTAACGGTTTTAAAATTCCTTCTATTGGATATGGAACAGTAAGTGGGAGTTGGAATAACATTTTATTTTTATTACTTTATTATTTAGTTCAGTATTTTGGTAGAAGAGATGGAGGAAAATATTTCATAAATTTCTGGTCAATTTTCTGTTGAAAACACATTTTCCTTTTAGTGGGAAAGGATTATGGATGTTTCGAAGAAATATAATTCACCATTTTCTAGCATTTAAGTTAAGCTGAAAAATTAATTAATATTAGCTTGTATTGTTTTAATCGTTTTTCTATTTATTTATAAAAGCATACATACTTTGAAGGATTTAAGCTATTTTTATTTTCATTTTACTCTTAACTAAAAAAATTACTTTTTAATTTTTCTTCTTCCATGAATATATCTGCTAGTAAAGGAGATAATGAAGAGCTCATAACACATTTTGGTTTATAAAAAATCGTCGTCGAATTAAGAAAAGGTGTCAATGTATAATATGTATAATAGGCATACCTACTAACTTTATTAAAGCTGATATATTCCGTTTTTTTTAGTAGTCAATGTATCATCGTTCATTAGTTTGTTTCTTGTTATGTGTAAGGTTTCTTTTTTCAGAGGCACATTAATGAATAGACTAATTACGTCAAAATTAACTAACATCTTGTTGGGTTTGTAATCTATTTTCACCAGTTTTTACAGAAAATGTGTATTCTTCACAAAAGCGTAATTTTTTGCCAGTGGTTGTGTTAAATGTAGAAGGAATTTGGAGAGTTTTCTGCAAGGAATTCATGCTCCTGCTAATTTGTTCAAAGAATACGTTGGCTCTGTGTATTTTTGGCTTTACATATAGGTATGGTGTCAAACATTAATGTGTCGTTAATGCTCTTCTTTGGTACACTGTCGTGTACTTAAACTTAGATAATGATTTAGGACGTTCTATCATAGCCTATTTACTAACTCAAGTTGTATTAATATGTATTTTGCAGACATCTGCTCAAGAAAATGCCCTAGATCATGCTCTAGAAATAGGCTTTCGCCATCTCGATACCGCCTACGTTTACCAGAGCGAAGCTCTTATAGGAAAAGTTTTAAAAAAGTGGATTCCGAATAAAATAAAAAGGGAAGATATTTTTATTACCAGCAAATTTCCCCCACGAGATGGATTTGATCCAGAAGAGACAATTAAAAAAACTTTAGAGGATCTTCAGCTGGATTATGTTGACTTATATTTAATTCATTGGCCTTCTGATGATAATGAAAGTAATCTAAGAATATGGAGGGTAAGTACAACAACATTTGTTCTAGTATACAGAGAGTGGACAGATTGGCCAGAGCAAATTTTATATTTGTATTGAATACTATACCTACTTTTTTTTGTTTTGTTTTTAATTTGGAAGCGCAAACAAGGGCTCTTAAACTAACACCCTAATTATTGTAGACAGGTTTAAGTATGAGATCTGAATTATGCATTCTAGTTAAAATATTCTATATGTCATATTTCATCAGTTGATTTCCTATAGAAGTGTCAGTTGAACCTTTGGTCAATGCTTAGTTACATAGAATTTTGAAATGTGCAGATCACATCTCTATGATTGAGATTGCGCATCCAAGCTGTCATATGTCACATGTCCACTGTTTGTCCTTGTTTGGTGTATTGTTATGTACATTTTTATGTTTATGACATTCTGCGATTGTTGGATAGCCCAAAATTGACAAAGTAATCTGTAATGTTAATCACAAAAAAACTGTTATCTTCCATTAACTGCCCAAGGAGATACTCTAGGAAACGAAAGTACTTGGGCAAGATTTAATTAATAAAACTGTGCTCGATATATGCTTTCATTTTATCAAAGTTCATTTATTCTAGCATTCAACCTTATATTACTTTCTGGAAGTGATTGCTTATTGCTGTCTAAACTCTTTTCCAATAAGCAAAACCATTATGGTGGTAGCCGAGTACCATTAGTTGATTATGTATGTAGCTGATTATGTAGTTGAGTATGATTGTTTACATATTTTTCTTGAAGTATCTGGGCTACAGATACATCGTTCTTCAATGTGTACTGTTTGTTCTTTTCGTAGACTTTTAACTATATATACTTTTGGTGTATCAAATTACTTCTCTACAGAAAAGTCATTCCTACTTTTAAGCAGCAGCATTCTGTTAAGGAGAGATTTAAAATATCTTCAGTTGCTAAAATATGTTTCTCTCTGTTTAAAGTACAGTTCATAATGAGTTATGATAAAATCCACTAATTATGTAAACTTAGAAGCCAATGTTCTATTTAGAACACAGATTTTTAAAATTCTGAATACTATTTCAATATAAATAGAAAATAAACAAACTTTAACAATATCAGGTTAGGGTGACTCGTTAATAACTTTTAAATTAGGACCAATTGGAGGTTCGTATTTATTGTCGAGCTGAGTGTATACGTTGGTAAAATAATTACGATTACAATCTTATAGGTTAATTTATATATTATAAATAATTTTATTAAATAGGTTGTTTAAACAGAAAATTTTCATGGAAACAATTAAATAAGAAATAAAAAAGATTATCAAGAATCACAAAGAACGACTCCATAACTATATAAACAGTACATTTAACCGGAGCAGAGATGCTAGAAAACCAAAACCTACTTACTCTGCAGGCATAATAGCATCAAACTGGTGCTATTAAATGGATTTTAAATCGTACTGTGAATTCAACCACATCAGTAAAAATCATAAAACCAATTATTATTTTTTAAGGTGAACCATTGAGGATACCTAGGATAGAAATATAGTAAATTTTGGAGATAATACTAGAAATGTGTATTGGATGGACAACAGAATCCCGTTTGAAAAAACTGCAGAATTTAAGAAAAGACACTACTAATTACTAAAAGACACTACTACTACAAGACGAAAAGTACTCTAATAATTTAACATTAATTATGTAAACATGAACATTTGACTAAAAACTACCGGCTGCTTTATAACTTTGTCGCATAAATTAACACGTTCAGCCCCGGGTGGCATCAATATGATGCCTCACTAAATAGTACTCTTGGGACAGTGAGGCATCACTCTAATGCCATACTACAGTTTTGTGTTCGGTACATCATAGCATCAGCTGTGCCCCCACAGCTATATTAATTACATTGTAAGTTGAACAGGGTGGTCCACGGAGCAAAATAATATTTCCTGATTAGATGTGAGACCGGTTTTACGAAAGATATGGAAATTATAAAACTTTATGAAAAAAATAAAAGATTTTATTCAGAATCTGCAAAAATAATTATAATAATATAACACCTTATTATTTTAAAACAGCATTATGTTTTGAGAAAAAACAAGAAATACAATAATGTTTTTTGCATTGGTTGCACAAAATTTAGCACGAGAACACTTGTTTTGACCTTACTTCCGCCCAATTAATTCTTCATTCTGACGTAGCAAACCACACATTTGTTTTTTCTTTCTTCTAGAAGCTCATGACTGATATAGGTGCTATCGTTGATATTTGTTTCAATAGCAGGACATTTCACCCAGTAGTTCTATAGCGACTTCTGTTTTGAACTCCAAATTTGTGTTTTGATGTAATGCTTGAATTTCAAGCGACCACGATAAGGTACCATTGTCACGTCAATACAGACATTTTTTCCTGGAGTAACAATTTGCAGAAATCTAGAAATTTGGTTGTGAACTAACGGAGATATTTTGTGAAGCCGATCAAAATCCAGTGAGCTTGGTTGTCACTATGTTTCAATATTATTGAAGTGAATATTTAAAAGTAATTATTTGAAACGATTTCTAGACATTTTCTGTCTTATATTGGTAACAAATAAGTAATTTCTGCTCCAATAGTCGCGTAATCGTGGTGCTTTTAACAATCACATCCATATAGTTACCCCAAAGAATATTTACATTTCTTTTCTTGTAGTTGGTATCCGACGTTTACATTTAGATTTGGCTACAACAGGTCGGCCATTTATCTGTTGACCTGCTTATAAATTCGTTTGATCAACTATACAATCGATCAAATCATCAGTCACAAACAGTTTGTTAAATAAATAAGGAGTTTCTGTAAAATTGTTGTAATATTCCAGTCTTACCCCAGCATTCTGAATAGTCTGCGAAATTTTTTTAACTAGGAAGTATCAACTATGCTCCATAATAAATCTGAACTCTCCCCTTCATCTTCTTCTGCAACACCAGCAAATGCAGAAATTACAGTTTTAATTGTCTGTTGTATCAGGTCATTTTAAACGGAAATTAGATATGACTTTCCAGAATGAACATAAAAGTTTAGTAAAACTTACCTCATGTTCAATGGCCCGTTATGCTTTTTGGTATACCGCTAGGATCTGGCACTGCAAGATTGCGTTCGTCCGGTACTTCACAGATGCCATGTAATTTTCCCAGTTTCCTAGGAATTTCTTCGGAAGAATCAGAGGCTTTTGTGTCACTGGGTATATAATCATCTGATGATCCAGAATTTGCGTAAGGGTCGTCCACACCTACGACTTCATCTGATATAAGCTCTTTGTATAAACTTTCAAGTCTTTTCTGTTCTTTTTCGTAGAAATCCATCGAAAAAATTCGTGTAATCTAATATTTTATAGTACACTCATACAATAACCGTACGCAAAGAGCACCGAACAAAGAATTACTCAGAATATAACGTCAAATACTTCCGTAGCTTCATACAAGCATAAACAAGTTTGAGGCATCACGTAAATGCCACGCTGTCCAGACAACCAAATTTGTAGTTCTCGGACAACGAGTCATTAATCTAATACCTCAAAAATGTTGTGCAATAACTCTATTGTCAAATATATTTTTTTTAATGAATCAAAAATGCGGAAAGGCATCCACGACTCCCGTCTTATTTACAAAAAATAAAATGCTGACCAATGGACAAGAAAAAAATTATAACACCGAGGCTGAACGTGTAAAAATTGGAAATAGATGGTTGTAACATTTTATTTTTAAGAAAGTTCCAATAAAATTATTGTTTTTAGAAACTAGAAGAACAGGTGGATGCAGGAAGGGCCAAATATATTGGTCTGTCCAACTTTACTGTCGAACAAATAGAATATATTGTGCAAAATGCCAGAATAAAGCCTGTCAATTTACAAGTTCAACTACATTTCTATGGTCAACGTAAAGAGCTTGTAGAGTATTGCAAAAAGAACAATATCACAGTAGTAGCTTGGTCTCCCTTAGGAAGCCCAGGGTAAGTCAGCTTTAATTATTTTAATTAGATTATAATAATGTAGTGGAATGGATATGATTAACTGTTATCCTAGGTTGATCCGCATTTTTAATTGTTATAAATTTTTTACTACTTGTCATATTAAGAGCCACTATAACATATGATATACGGTCAAGTGTTAAACATATTTATTATATAATTTTAACTAGTTTTTGTTGCAATTAATGTTTTGTTTAAAAAATTACAAATTACTTACAAATAAAGTAGTTGTTTATAGGCAACTAGGGATTTTGCCAGTCACCATGCGACGGGAGATCCAATCAATTGCATTTGCAATCAGTCCACTTATTTTTCTCACTCCTATTTAAGGCTAAGACGACAACAAAATAATATTTTAATCTATTGCACAACTTTCATATCAAACAAGTCACTTTTGAAGAGTCGCTGAACTTTTAGCGTAAAGTTGTCTTACGAGATCCACCTATGTATAAAACCAGCGTAGTTCTAGTTTGGCAATTTATTTGTTGGACAAGCTGGAGTTTTGTATTATTGTTTTTACCAATCATCAAATACGCAGCCAATTTTTTAGGATCAACAAAATTTTCAAAAGAATTGAAAATTTAATTTTTATCATAATAAACTTCTTGCAGGAAAGGGCCGGTCTTTTCACCTCCATATAAATATTGTGATATCTGATAAATAATTATCCAGAGGATAAACATTTATTTATAATATATAAATAAATAAAATGTATATCAATATCTTGTCTCTCAGAGCTTTATCTTCGGCTGTTTGTTCTGGATCAATTTCATTATAATTACATCTTCGAATCAAATGTCTACAACTAGTAAGAAACTGATCAAATGACTCTCCTTCTTTCTGAACTCTCGTGATAAAATTGTATCTTTCAAATGATTCGTTCATCCTTGGATTAACATATTTGTCGATTAGTAACATCATTACATCGTACTACATTGGTTTTGTCTTCTGGGATGGCGAATGTGGACATAATTTTGGCAGACTCAGTTCCAATTATATTTCTTAAAATTGACAGTTTTATTTTGTCTGCTGACTGTTCTTGTCCTATTGCTAGTAAGTAATCTTCGAAACAGGTTTTCCAAAACTTCGATTCATTTGCTGCATTTTGTCCCTGTAGGACAAAATCTGGTGGTAGTTTTACACTTATTCCCATTGCCATTTTGGGTTATGTTACCTCGTGCCACACTATGTTCTTAAAGATTTTTTTCTTTTATGGTAAAATTTAGCTTTTCGACTGTACCCAGCTAACTGTTTGGCTGCGCCATGTTTTATATTTTATGGGATTATAAGTTAAACAATATTGTACTAATTAAACTTATATATTTTTTACAATCTTATACAAAATCAAAAACAGGTCAATCTGTCATGTGGGTTGATTGTTGACTGGCCTGAAGTAAGCCATTTCATGTGTATGTAACGTAGACTCCGACAAAGTTTAGTTTGGGAATATGACTCATAACTAGACGGTGCGCAGTGGTTCTTGTTTACTAGCGTTACCATAGAAACGGCCAGTTTGCAGTTTGCCAGTGTCGTAGTTGCGTATCGCAGAGAGTGTTTGACTTGTTGATTTGATCGTGTTGGATATTTTATTATTTTATTTTATATTAGTGCTTAGTATAATATAGGTAGTAGTAATTAGTGAATTATTAAGTCATTTAGTGTTTAGTTTAGTTTATTTATAGTGTGTTAAGTTTAGTTATTAATAATAGTTATAATATGGCTTCTAAAAAGATAGGAACGAAAGGGCTGGGATTAAATAGCCAAGCAAAGGCAATAATTTATAATGTTACTACATTTAAGGAACAAGAGGCAGCACATATCGAAGCAACCTAAAACTTGTTAATACCTTTAAGGAAATTGACGTAAGTATTGTCAATGATATTTTATTTTCTTATGTGTGTGTATGTGTGTGTGTGTGTGTGTGTGTGTGTGTGTGTGTGTGTGTGTGTGTGTGTGTGTGTGTGTGTGTGTGTGTGTGTGTGTGAAAAATATGACACGGAAACAAGTCCATTAGCGACATAATGTTTTATTTATGTTTAAAAATATTTTGTTTGTTCTTGTTTGTTACTTTTTTTAGATCTTTTTAGATTTTTTGTTATATTTATAAGTCATTGAAGTTATACTAATTTATATTTCTATTTTCACATCTTTAAATGTAAAGTGGGTGTATCTGTAATATGTATTTGCTAGTTTCAACAATATTCTCCCATTGCTGTTACCATTTCAGTCTAATTTTATTTTTTATTGAGTTAAATATATCCCTTACTGTATAAATATTGCAAAAGACTCCATTTTGCACTGCTTCCTCAGCTAGAGTATCAGCTTTTTCATTCCCTGGTATACCTACATGGCCTCTAACCCAAATAAATGTTTTATTTAAGTTTACAATCATGTTTATTAAAAAACATAACATATGACACTTCATTCCTTCAAATTTTGTATTTTTTATAGAGTCTAATGCAAATTTAGAATCTGTTAATATTATTCCTTCGAGTATGTTATTGGATGTTAACCAGGTAATACCTTTTATATTTGCAACAAGCTCGGCAGTATAAATGCTACAAACAGGTGGTAATTTATATTTGAATGATTGGTTTGTATTTTGTATAAATACACCACAACCAACACCTTGTGATTACCTATTTACGATGTTTCATCAGATACTTTCTACTATTTACTTGAAACAGAAAATAACCGATCTCAATATAGATTGTGTTAGTAAATATGATTAATATGCATTTTGTTTGTCAATATTTTCATCTAGTAACATTTAACGTTGGTAATTATAGGGATAGGATTCTAGCAGCTACAGGTATAAGTAAAAACACCTTATCCAAAATAAGAAAAGAAGGTAGAGAAGTTAATAAAAATGGAGCGACTATTTCATATTTTACAAGTCGAAAAAGAAAACGTTCTCGTGTTAAAAAAACTCAATTGGTCCAAGGAGAAGAAGAAATCATCAAAATTTATATGACTTTACGATACGATATGAACATCTTAATTTTATGAAGTGGGTCGGAACTCAGCTTATACCTAACTTACCTAAAAATTCGATCTTGGTAGTTGATAACGCATCCTACCATAATGTACTAATCGAAAAAAATGTGACGTCTGCTAGCCGTAGGGATATTATTGTAAAATGGTTACAAGAAAAAAGTATTCCCTTTCAAGAAAATCTGACCAAACCGGAATTATATAAAATTATTCAAGCCAATAAACTACGTTTTCCACCAGTTTATGTGTTAGACTATAAGCTTAAACAACATGGCCATCAAGTACTTCGCTTGCCTTCTTATCATCCAGAGTTAAACCCTATTGAAAAAATATGGGCTTTGGTAAAAGGTAGAGTGGCCACTTATAATACAACATTTAATATAAATGATGTTGAAAATATAACAAGAGCAAAATTTTCAGAAGTGTTGATAGAAGAGTGGGCTAACATAATAATATGTAAACACGTAAAAAAATATGAAAATACTCAAATCGCAAGAGAACATTTATTAGACTCTACGCTGGACCACTTAAAATTTTTTATTAATACTGGTTCATCCGAAGAAAGCTTTTCTGATGATGAAGATAGTAATTAAAGTTTCGGAATAGACGTGTTTTTGTGTGATATTCCTTTGTCATATAACAAAATATAGAAGTCTTTAAAATCCATATTTTTTTATAAAATAAATACATTATTTAATTTGTTAAAATAAATTACTTAGTTTTTTTTGAGTTGTTGAAACCCTTTGTTCCTTCCTGGCAATGTTAATAAATTGTAAGTATTGAGGAATTTGTTATTTATTAAAAGTACTCCTAATAATTTACTCATTGTTTTATTGAATGCCTGACTATAAACTTCATAAATATTAAAAACTATAAAAATAAAAATTGACAAATTCATTCTCACTTTAATTGAATATACTTATAAAAATTTATTTTAAAGCTACCGGTTTCTGTCCGCCACTGGTAGAAACGGTCCGCCTTTCTGCGACGTCACATTCCCAAACTCATCGAGCAATAAGACAAGAGGGAATCTAATCCTTATGAAAAGGAGACCAAAAAAGTGGCCTCTGATGGCGGACATATCCGGAAATGCGAATGCGCCAAATTTAAATTTTCCGACACTTATCAACAGTAGCTATATAATATTTTTCAGAATGTGTTTTAGACGAGAAAGTTTTAATTAATTATTAATGATAAGAGTCTTAAATGCGACACAATTGTTAAAAAACTTCAATATAAATAAGATTCCATGTGACATTTGGGACAAACAATAACATAACCCAACTAAATTTGATGTCAAACAAGGAGAGAGACTCTCTTTCCTTGTTTAAAGTGGCCTCTAAAGATCGCACTTCCTGTCTAACAATATGTTTGCCCCCACTACCTTTACATTCCCTCTTTTGTCTTTTAGCTCGATGCCCAAACTTAAGTTTGTCGGAGTCTAGCCCCCTGCTACACTGTTACACAGCTATATATTATATTAAACAGTACCTAGAAAAACAAATCCAAGACGTATCACGAAATTGTCAGAATTTAAAGTCTGTCAATTTCGTCTTTTTTGCTCTAATCTTTTTTTTATATAGTTTAAATGTATTTTTGTATAATAATTGAATGTATTTTATAATTATTAAAAGAATCGGACATTTAGGTACTATGTGCAAATGAGCATATTTTTCATTTTTAAATCCGATATTACTATTATTTAATCAATGGCCCCAATATTTCTTGAAAAAAGTTAATTATTCCAAGTTAATGAAAATATGTATACATCTACTTTTATAATTATTTATCAACAACTATTTACAATATTTTCTTAGAATATAGATCACTGTCGGTTTACTTAATCTCAACCTTTTAAAAATGTCTTTATCATTACAAAAATTAAAATGTTCAATTCTGCATCAAACATTATATTCTCACATTAAGTCTATACTTTTTATGTAGTACTTTATTTGGCAAATAAAGATTTTATATTCTATAGTCAGATAATTGTAATTTATTTTATCTGTCAGTTTATCTGTTCAGATTTCTTTCTAAGGTTACGCTCGAATTTTACATCTATACTAACATAAAACTTTATAAATTATTTTATATTAAATCTTACCTTAAAAATATTAATAATATTGTTTATTAATTAGAATAATATGTGAATAATATTTTTTGTTAATATTTACAAAACATAGCTTGAAATGTCAGTAATTCAGATTTCTTTGTTCAGATTGTGTTAGGATTTTAACTCTAAACTAACATTAAGCTTTAAATTAATTTGTATTAAATTATACCTTAAAAAATGTATTCAAATTAATTATTAATTAATTACTAAAATGGAAAAAGGCGTAAAAATATTGATATACAAGGCCTGAACATAGATACAAATGTCCCAGGGACTATAAGACATGAAATAAAAAAAATATATGCAGGTAGAATTAGCAGTCGATGTTCAAATAGAGAAGGTTGTGAATCTGGGAGAAGAAGTCTGTCTTGTTGAGCTTGAAAAGGAAGAAGACAACAGAAAAGTCTTGAGAAACAAAAGCAAATTAAGAAACCGAAGAGAAAGTCTAGTTTATATCAATGATGACTTGTCAAAGAAGGACAGACCTGTACAGAAATATGTGAGACAGAAAGCGCAAGAACTAAGAAAGAAGTGAAAAAAAGTGAAAGGAGGATATAAGAAATATATATTCCGATCAGGAAATATAGCGCTGGGATGGCATGAACCAAATGTTGGTGGTAGAGACCAAAGCAAAGAACTAAGCACCAGCATGAACAGGAAAGAAATGATGACGAACAATGCAAAGAAAAGAATTACAAACTATGAAAACGAAACAAAACAAGACAGTAATACAAAGGTAAAGCCGAAGAAAGACAAGATACACTTAGCTACATGGAATGTCAGAGGAACCTTTATGAAGGTGCGCTAAAAACTATGATGACGAGTAAATGATTATGGCTTCAAAGACAAAACAATTAGGATCAAAAATAACTGATATAGAAGATATGGTGCTCTTCAAAAGTGGAGGTAAAGATAGAATGCTTTAAATTGGTTTTTTATTAGCTGAATGTATCAAGGACAAAGTGATAGCTTTTAATCCTATGTCTGATACGATGTGTTCAATACGAATTAAAAGGAAGAAAAGGAATGAAGTATAATCAATAATTATGCACAGTCAGAAGACAAGGATGACGAAATAGAAGATTTTTAGTATGAACAGCTAAATGATGAATACGAGCGCCTACCTAAACGAGATGTAAAAATAATCATGGGTGATTGTACCGCTAAAGTGGGAAAAGAACCTCTGTATACTGCAGTAACTGGTAACTACAGTAAACATGAAGTAACAAACGATAATGGTCAAAGACTTATTGGATTTGCCGTGGAGGAAAACATGGTAGTGAGAAGCACACAACTAAAACGAAAAGAGATATACAAAGGTACGTAGGTCTACGTAGTTGGAAGGACGGTGAATCAAATAGATCATGTTATGATTGAAAGTAAATATATGAATATCGTCCAGAAGGTAAGAAGTATGAGAGGACCTGAAATCGACTCGGACCATTACCTCGTTAAAGTCACATGTGGGAGGAGGCTGGAAGAAAAAGAGAAATCGAACAATAAAATGAAGAGAAAGTACAATATTGAAAAACTTAAGGAAGTAGAAATAAAAAATAAATATGAAGAAGACGTAAATAAAATCTACAACAAGGTGACCAAAATTTACAGACAGATCAAGCAGATCAAACACAAATTAAATCTGCCATAGGAGAAGCTAGCGAGAAAATATTTAAGTGGGACTCCAATCGAAGTACAAACAAAGATTGGTTTGACGAAGAGTGTCAGGCGATAGCAAAGGGAAAGAAGATCAGACATCAAATATTATAATAATTTAAAGAAGATTGAAAGCTCTGTGTAGAAGGAAAAAGAGATACCACAATGAGTTAAAATTAAAAGAGATAGAAAAGAAGTTTAAAAACAAAGAGGTGAGGTCGTTCTATCAAGAAGTTAAAAAGATGGGAAAAGTTTACCAAAGCCACTGTAGTTATATGAAAGATCAAGACGGAAATTTAATTAGCGATCTGGCAGAAATAATGACGGAATGGAAAAAACATTTTGAAGAATTATTAAATGCTGAGGTGGAGCACGAAGCAGTAGACAACTGGACGGTTGGAGAAGATGCGATAGTTGAAAGGTAGCCTACAGAGGAGGAGATGGTGACATCAATACAAGTAATGAAAAATAACAGAAGTCCTGGTAAAAATGACATATGCATAGAAATGATCGAAGTTTGGTGGAGAACAACTACAAAGAAAAATATATCAGCTACTAGTGCAAATATGGGAACAGGAAGTAATGCCATACGAGTGGTATAAGGCCAGCATATGCCCTCTTCATAAAAAAGGAGACAAACTGAAGTGTGACAACTATAGAGATATAGCCTTACTAGACACGGTATACAAAATCTTGACAAGAATATTCAGAAATAAACTAAATTGCTATACGGAAAGAATCCTACATGAGTATCAGGCCGGCTTTAGAAAAGACGGATCTACTGTAGACCAAATCTTCTCATTAAAGGAGATACAAACGACTTGTTATGAAGGTAAAGTTCCCCTGCATGTTTGGTTTGTTTATTGTAGACAAGCATATGATAGAGTCGATAGAGTCAAAATGTGTCGAGCAATGGAATATTTCGGTATACCAAAGAAACTGATGTTTCTTTGTTAAAATGACACTAAATAACTCTACGTGTGAAATTGCTTGGCAGGGTCACATATCAGATCAATTTACGGTTGTAAAAGGCTTGAGACAGGGAGATCCTTTATTTAACTTATTCAACTCTATTCAACTTAGTGTTAGAAACTGTAATTAGAAAATTCAGCATGAAGGTAGAAGAAACGATCATGAAAAATGAGCACCAGTGCTTGGCATTTCTTGACGATCTAACGATCCTAGCAAATACCGAGAAAGAATTGAGAAGACTTGTGAAGAAAATCATTGAAGAAGCACAGAAATTCGGATTGTAATTAAATGAACACAAAACCAAATATATGATCATGGGAGGGACAGAAGGGAAAAAGAAGACTTTAGTGTGAGATCTCTAAGTGGTAAAAGCTATAGTTTTAAAAAGGTGGACAAATTTGAATACCTGGGTGTAGTTTTCGATAAAAATAGAAAAGAGGCATGGAAGCTCGAAGCCAGAATAGCAAAAGGGAATAAAAAATTAGGTAGTTTAAGAGCCCTACTGAACTCAAAATACTCTGGAAAGAAGAGAAAGGGAAATATTAACACGCATATTCGGAGGACGAAAGACAGAAGATGGTTGGGAGAGAAGAGCCAACAATGAATTAATGGCTTTATACAAAAAATCTACCATTACCAAGTTCGTCAAGTCACAAAGAATCAGATGATTGGGACATGTGGAAAGAATGGCAGCAAACAGAATGCCTAAACTAGTAATAACCAGAAAACTAATCGGCCCCAAAAGAAGCGGTAGACTCAGAATAAGGTGGATTAGTGAAGTGGAGGAAGACCTTAAACACGTGAAGGTGAGGGACTGCTAAAGAAATTTTGTCCACCAGGTCCTTTAGAGTAGTTAAGAATGTTGTATATACATATTTAAGTTTAGAGTTTTGTTTAAAATAATTATAATTAGTTAATATTAGGATTATGTTTTAAAAAAATGCCCTAGGCCTTAACGGTCGGTTGTACGTAAAAATAAATCATTATCAATATGTAATTAATACAGTATTATATGCACGAATTTGCCTTGAAAACATTATTGAATTGAGTTTTTTACCTCTCAAACTTAAGTGTTTTGTGCTACTACTCATATCAACAATAATTTTTTTTATGTTTTAGAAATAAACATGGAGGTGGACTAGATATTATGGAGAACGATACTGTAAAACAAATTGCCAAAAAATACAATAAATTACCAGCACAAATAGCTTTAAGATTCCTAATCCAGAAAAACATTATACCAATTCCAAAAAGTGTAACCCCAGAACGGATAGGCCAAAATTTTAATGTGTTCGATTTCGTCATAAGCGAAGAGGATGTTAAAATTTTAGAAGCCTTGGATAAAAATGTGTTCAAGTCTGGACCACCAAGACCACCTAAAAAAGACTGAAATTTATATTTAATCATAATCTTCATAATTTATAATATAAAAGTTAATTTAAAAATACAAATAAAAGACATTTAATTTTTTGTATTACCTCTAATTTTTTAAAAGATTATTTATATATTTGCTTATTGACGGTGTAACTCTTATTTTATAAAAATATAGCAGATTACAAGAGTACAAAAGGAAAGAGAATAATAATTTTAATTATATATTATCAACTAAAATAATTTAAATTAATTATCATAATGTAGAGGACGTCCAACATTGGAACAACAGAATACAACATTGGAGTCTGTACAAAGGTAGACGATCAAAGGAAAGACCACATATAAGATAGGCACATACGGTAAAAAAAATAGTCAGAACAAATTGAAAGTATGTTGCTCAGTAATGCTCAGGATTGAGATCAATGAATGGATTTGGGAGAGTCCTATGTCCAAAAATGATCGATGAAGAAGAAGAATAAAGTGGACTAATGTGATTATCTTAGTAAAAACAAATATTCCGATTGCAGAGAGCAGACAGGGCATTAGATTCTAATATTAGTAATGTATAAATATACAAAATATACATTAAATCTATATGTATAAGAACATCAAGGAATATCTCAATAGTAGGATATGCATAAGGTAGATTGGTCTTCAACGAAATATGATGAAGAATTGTATGCTCTATTCGTTTAATGCTGTATACATATATATATATATATATATATATATATATATATATATATATATATATATATATATATATGTATATATATATATATATATATATATATATATATATGTATATATATATATATATATATATATTATATATATATAAAAGAAACATAATAAAATTACCAGACATATGAACTTTATTTTAATATTGGTTTTACCACAGAATACACCATCCCAACAAGAAGCGAAAGCTTTGTCGGTACCTTTGATGTTCGGAGGACAGAAATTTCGGAGTGACAGTGACAGTTAAACTACTTAGTACACGAAGAAAAGTAATTAGGAAGTCGTTCAAAACCGCAGTCAAATTATAATTACACTCAGAAACGAAGTAATAATTTTGTTGAGTAGATCTTTTGTGTATGAATTTTATTTTTTCTGTAAAATTAAATATATATAAATTCTGTACTAATAAAGTTTTAACGTACTAAAATTATTTTAGTACATTAAAAAACCGATAAAATGCGATTGAATTTGAGAGTTAATTTCAAAGTAGAGATGAAAAGCAGTCGACCTCTATTACTTTTTATCGTTTTTTTTGACATAAGACTTTTTTAAAGGGAAAACGTTGTAATAAAACAGAATATTAATAGAAATTTATTGAAATTAATATACTTGTATACTCCTTCGATTTCTCTTTCTGTGCATCTGGGGTCTCTGAAACTTCTGGTTGTACAGGATATATCACATTTGTGGTAGGGAAGGGTAAAAAGTTGTAATAAAACACAATAATAATAATATTAGAAATTTATTGTAATTAATAATAATAATATTGCTTATTTAGGAAGCTTACATTATAATATAGATTTACAAGAAATAAGCATACTGAAAACTAAATAAACGTGAAAAATCACTGAAGTAGAGCTACCATAAAAGTAGCACCCTTGTGCGTGAGACGTTATATATATATATATATATATATATATATATAACACGAGTCACAATACTTCTTTATATATATATATATATATATATATTATATATATTTAATGCATGTGACATTAATATGTCAGTAATTTCAAGAAATGTTGTAGTTGGTAAACAAAGTCTATTTAGATATTATTTATTTATTACTATTATCAATATTAATCATTTCTTCACAGAATTGTGTTGTTTTGTTTTCAATCCATCGTTTAGTTTCATACTATAAACTATGGAATTTCCACTTTGTTGTCTTATACTACCAAAATAATTTTTCACACAGTCTTGGTTAAGTCTTCTTGTTTTTAACTATTTAAAATCATAATACGATAAGTTATCCCAAAGCTTTTTAACACCATTAATTGTTACACGCCAACACTTTTTTTGATGGCGAACTACATGTTACATAGTTTCTTATTTTATCTAATATTTTCAGTATATGTACCAAATCTATCATGGAATTTAGGTAATTGATCTGAAAATCAGTTCCCTCAAATACATTTTTAAATTTGTTAGGATTATTATATCAGTAGAATTTAAAATATCAAACAAATTATTAAATTTTTCAATAATTTCTATTGTTACCAATATATCTGATAGAAGAATACCAAGAGAAATATAATAAATACATAGAACTTGCAACAATCCTACTTAAAATTTGAGATGCTAGTTTTACTCGCAGTTTTTTTAAAAGATGTAGGGTATATATGGGAGTGTGTTACTTTTGGTGCACACTTATAGAACTGCTTTTTTCTCTTCATAATAAAAAGTTTCTATAGATGACCAAGATATTTTTTTGTCATCAAAATAAAAAACATTATTATTTCTAGTAGCTTTAATTAAATGACATGGATCAAATATATAAACAATTGTTTGCTCCATTGACATCAAATTCTGAGTTATTTGGAGAAATCCGCAGTAATTTGCTCATATTTAGAAAATTCGATCCCATAATTACAATATTCTTTCCATAAAAGCGTAGGCACTTGGGCCCAAAAATAGTGTTAATGCAAACTGAGCTTTCACGATTTGTGCTAGAGGTTTGTTTAATAACTTGTCACATATTTGAAAAAATTTACTTAAATAAGATTTATCATTTTCCTCCTTTGTGGAGAAGTTACATGCTTTTCTTACAATCGCTCGTAAAGTTTTTATTTTCAACCTCATTTTGCTTTTTCTTGGTGTACCACCACATAACTTTGAGGGGGGTTGTGTTGCAGCTGATTGTGCATATGTGGTGAAGCATTGTGGAGTATGGGGCCTATGTGGAGTAGACACTTCCTGCCTATTAATATCAACATCTGAAATATAAAAATATATTTAATTACCAAATAACATATAAACATTTAAAATAGATATGTTAATGCTTATTAGGGATTAGTTGAATACATAATAAAGTTGTAGGAGCAATAAAGAAAATTATCCTGTTCATATTATGGAAAACAACAAACAACTTATATAAGTAGATACTGATTTTTATATGACTTATAATAAAGCACTAGAATTGTAAATAAATAAAAAGTATCTACTGTCCAGCCTTATGACTTTATTTACGCCCGTTTCCACCAACGTGATCTAAGTAAAATCTTACGTAAGTTTTGCTTAGTAAAAAAAAATTCTTAGTTGAAATTTGCGTTCCACCATACAAGTTTTTACTTAATTTAACCAAGAAAAAACTTAAGTTATCAAAGATACCAACTTCGCAAAGTTGTCAAAAATTCTTAACCTGTTGACTCGTTATTAACAAAGAAACAACAAAAAAGAAGAAAAATTTGTGTCATTTGTCATTTTTTGATGCTGTGTTTATTGTCATTTCAATATTTATATTTATTTTAAATGGTAATCCTTCTTTTGTATTTTGCGAATTTATTCTGTTGCTAGTTAATAATAGTAAATAATAATTTAAAATTTAGGGATAGTTTTGAAAAATAGTAATTTATAGTTAATAGTATAGTGATAATAATTTCGAAACGAGTCTCAGTCTCAGAATGAACCAGATGAGACTGTATTGGAAATCATAAACTACAAAACAGTCGTTGGGTTGAACAACCCGTATGATGATGAATTCTGTACTGGATAAAAGCCTTTTTGTAGTAACAGGTATGTAATCTTCAGTATTTAATACAATTCAAATTATTTATTTTTTTTGTTTTCAGAGAAGAAAATCAAATAGAGGATTGTGCTCATGTAGAGTTTCAGAGTAGTCAGTTTAGTGTGAGTGATAATTCAACCTTTATTAGACCAAAGGCTGATAACATTTTAAACTGCAAGCAGTTAACTAATATTTGCGAAGGTAAGCAACATTCTAAACACAAAAAATCTGCAAATTTTGAAATGTTAGGCCACTTGACCCACTTCATTTTGTAACTGGACAATAGTACATACATAATTGAACAATTGGAAATTATAATACCCAATGAAAAAGAATTTTAGCTCCTAATATTAATGATTACACCAACAATTAGCATATACATTTGCCTTGCCATCCAAAAAGAGCATAAAAATAGACAGTAACCTCTGTTATGAAAATTAATAAAAATTATTAGTAGAGGTAAAGAACTATTGCTACTGGCCATACTCTATAGTTATTAATAGTATGGTGTCCAACTATCGATAGTTGCAGATAGTTAAAAAAAATCATTTATTTTTATTTATTTATTTAACTAAATATAACTTACATGTATGTACAATACATAATTCAATGTACTTATTCTTCTAATAAATAATAAATTGTATATGCTCACATGTTCATTATGAAATAATTTTAACACTTTATAAACCCACATACTCCATGCCATGCTACCACCTGTTATTGTAGTATAGCTCTAACATTACAATTACATTCATGTTTGTTTCGAACTTTAACCTTAAAATTAAATATGTGTACCTTTTTCAGATTCACAAGATGAAGAAACAACCGAAGGCGAAACAACAAAAAAACAAATGTAAGATTCCAAGTAATGATCCACCAAAAATAGATTTAAAGGCCCGGTATCTTGGGCACCAAATAGAAGAAATGAAAAAGAGGCTGGAAATAAAGAAAGAAGAGAGAGCCGTTTAAGCAAAACTCCAAGCCATACAAATAAAACAAAAAGAACTAGAGTTGGAAATATTGCTGCAACAAAAAAGAAAATATATGTTCGAGAATGAAGCTCTAGAGAATAAAATAAAAAAAAAATGTAAACATTAATCAGTTAATAAGATTTCAATAAAAAGTCATTTATTATTATATTATTATTTCATTATTATCATTATTTCGGTTTCCTGCTGGCACAATGTAATTGTCATCCATCACAATATATTCACCAATGTCATCATTGGCTGGAGATTGTGGTTCGCCTTGCCTGACTGCTACATTATGCAGACAAGCTGTGGCAACAATAATTAGTAATATACTTCTCAAACTTAATCGGCATCCATATGCCATAATAGGGAATCTTCGCTTCCAAACACCAAACAGTTGTTCCACCTTTACTCTCGTTCCTATGTGAGCTTCATTATAACGCCTTTCAGCATTTATTTGCGGATTTCTGAGAGGAGTTAACAAAAGTTGGTGCATGTGTAGCAGCCATCTCCTAAAATTATTATAATTTAATATTGATTATTAGTTACATGTATGTGAGGAAAATGTGTGACTATTTAATTAATTACAGATAGACATCACTATATTAATGTCAGTGATCATATCACCAGTGGGATCCAATACAGATTGTAAGTATCGTCCTGTATAAGACGGGTAGACAAATATAAAAAAGAAATAACAACAATGTTTTTTTGTAATATAAAATGCTCACCTAATAAAACTCCATTTGCAAAATCTCCTCTCATAAATCTTTGTTTCACTACTGATTTGTTTAGAATGGTTTGGTCATGGGCAGATCCAGGCCATCGGCTGTTATATTTTGGAACAGACCATCAGCTGAGCATACTGCTTGAACGTTAATACGAAAGTATCATTTTCTGTTCCTGTAAATTTCTGAATTACTGCCCCCTATAACAAAATAGCAACATTATAGTTATATGCAGTAGTTAAGTGACTTTTTAAATACACAATCTTACCAGGTGATGTTATTTTTATGTGAGTGCCATCAATGCATCCAATCACTCTTGGGAACCCTCTCATTTCATACCATTTATTCTGTTGCTCTCAAACTTCTTTATATTATTTGGTAATTGAATGTAGCGAGGTCTCATTGATGCTATTAATGGGGTAACCCGTTGAACAATCCTACAAACAGATGACTTCGAAGATCCAAAGATGTCACTTATACTTAATAAATGTCCTCCTGTGGCATATGCTCTTAGACAAATTAAAAACTGGTCCATCGGACTTAAACATTTATTTCTGAAACAAGCAAAACTTTCATTGTAAAGCCCTTTAAACTGATTAAATGTTACATTTGCCTTACCTTGCACTAGTTAACTGCAACTGTTCTTCTATTTGAGATAATACTTCAAAAGCACTGTTTTTTGATAATCGAAATCTTTCAAAAAAATCTTTTTCAGTATATTTTTCAAAATAGCTTGTTCGTTTGACTTGCCTTGGGATTCTAACGACCATATTATCCACTATATTCAATTAATTTTCCATCTGATTGTACTCATCAAGCCCAAATAAATCTTCCGCATCCAAATCCATAACGGCTAGATCCATTTTTGCAAATATCACACACTATTTTCTATTATATACACAATAAACTATACACTTCGGTGGAATTAAAAAAAATACATATACTTAGAAAAAATCCTATCAACACTAAAATATCTACGTACACTGTATATACACTATCAACTATTATATACTACGTTTTATTAAAGATTACGGTAGAATTTATAAAAAAAATAGGAATACAAAATTAAATTATATCAAAAAAATGCGAAAATTAACATAACATATACAGAATAAATTTAAATTTAACCTCACTTATATGTCAATATATGACAGATGAATGTGCTCCAAGTTAAAATTTTTGCTTAAGTCGTCATAGTAGCTGACTTGAGCTTAAGCAAAAATATTTATACTTAAGTAAATATTTTTAGTTGGTGGAACGAAAGTTAACGGACTTAAGTAAAAACTATTTCTTAAGATCAAATTTTCACTTAAATCATGTTGGACCTAAATCCCATCAACCGGGCGTGAATGGTTCGTCTGTGTGTTTTAAAATATTAGCTGCGCGAGAAAATCGTTGGATGTGCTTGTCCAAATAATTTCTTCCTTTTGTTTCCTTTGGACATGTACACCAGTTCAAAATGTTTATAGCACATTCTATAATTACTATGCAATTAAGCATGCTTGGAAAGCAGATCTTCCCTGTTACTTGCTTTAAGTTTATTACACAAATATAATAAACTAACAAACTAAATTAGTTATACTAACTATTAAAAAACAAACACAAAACATTTTTCAATACACAAACAAACTTCAATTTTTAGGTTGACAACAAAACTAATTAGAATATGGCGGATTCGCACATGCGCAAAGAAATTTGGATTGCGAAAAAACCCTTTGTTTCGCTTCTTGTTGGGATGGTGTATTCTGTGGTCTTACCAATACACATATAGCGTATAGGCGTTCATGCGTCGAATATACAGAGATCCTTCCTCCGTTCTCCTTATTTCGTACTGACATCAAGTATGCCGCACTAGTTTTTTATGTCTCTGACCTATGTAGGCTGCCTTCGCCGAAGACCTCTTTGACCTACAAATTTACTCGTCAAAATGATATTTAGATTATATTTAAATTTTCGTAGAATATGTTCCAAGTATGAAATCATTCGCTGCTTAACGAGATCTTATAATTATCTTTAAACATTAACTCTTCTTAGACTCTCATCATTTGTTTAATGGTTCACCCATAGAATGCTAAGCAGCTAATATTTTGAGAATTCTACTTAAAATAAAATATTTCTAACACTTACTCTAGACGGAAATCCACTGGTTAAGAGTACATTTATACCACAAACTTCAACACACTAAATCAACTAATGCTAATTTTGTTTTGAAGAATCCAGAAAACACCGCTTGCTAAAGAGACTCATGAAAGCTAGCAGCAGAATGCTAAAAACAAACACTATTATTACACAATGGACTTTAACGGTTAACAAGTCATGAGAATTTTAAGGGTCATTGGACCCAAGATGAATCACATAAAAATCAATTACAATATGTAATAACTCTAGAAACGATGCCATCAATTTTTATAGGAACAGGTAAGTACACTGGCATGGTGCACTCAAGAGATTTTTCACCCCTCTTCCAGCCGATAGTACGGGGTGGTAAAAAAATTAATCTACATACCGATCCGAAATTCTGTAAATGGGAAATTTTTCTGAAAATCAAAAAATGTTCCTGCTTCTGGTACCAATATTTTTATATGGCATTACGTTGTAGATCATAATTTTTGTATAACCTATTAAAATATAAATGCCGTACAAATATGTTTAACCAAAAAACCTGCGCAAGCCATGCTGGGTCAAATAAAAATTTCCCATAGGCTTGTAATCTAGTTCTACACCCATATCTAACAATTAAAACTTTTAATAAACGAAATTTTTCATAAAACAATCTGCCTTCAAGAAACCCATTTTAAAGCAAACAAACGGCAAATCTGCGAAATTATCACTGCTTTCAAAACTCACCTTTAATTCTAATTTTTCTGAAATATGAGACTTCTTAAACAATGCCTTAAATTGTAAAAATGCTGTGAATATTTCACAAGATTATAGTGATAAACCATCAGAATTAAATAAAATCATAAAATCTTTTCTCTCAAATTAAAAAATCTAATTGATAAATCTAATAGTCCTTCAATGGAAGCAAAATGGACATTTTGCTTAATCAATTTGTCTGATAAATGTTGTGTTTATTTTACATGGATAGTGGTCACCAGGTGCAAGATATTGAATGTAGTAGTTGGAACAGTTATTTTTGACGTCTTTAATAGTATCATGAAATATTAGTTCTTGAATGTGTAGTGGTATATTGTTAATTGTTGTTAACTGTCTTTCTTTTACTTCGGTTTACTCGTTGTATGTAAAAGAAACCGATTTACCAAAGATTTTTGATTAGATGAGAAGATATGTTGTAGACTGCAACTTGTAGACTTTTAAATTCTCCATATTTCTCTTACATCTTCATTGAAAAAAGATTTAAAACATTGGAAATACTTTTAATAGAAATCTACATTTTATTGTTGCTTCTTTTGACGAAACAGATTTGTTTTCACGTTTAGAGTTTCTGTACCAGCTGCTCTGATGATTCCTGGTAGGATGAAATACGTATAAGCGAATATACAAATGCACTAATACATGAAATCAAATCCTAACTATCCTTTCTGTTAATTGTTGGTTTACCATACGTAAGTAGTTCACAGGCGATACATAGTTTCATGATGCAATATTTCTCAAGAAGCAAGAGGAATTCTCTTTATAATCGCTACTGAAAGATTAGAAATTTTAACTTTTTATATAAGAAGGAAAATTATTAAAAATTACTTTATGAAGTATTTTTGTGTCTCAGAAAGGTATTTTCAGCGATTTCGTATTTCAGGTATTTCAGTATTTTTCGTACATTATTACGACCTTGCATTAAATAGTTTTGATATACAATGCATCTTATCATTTTATCTTTACGTGCTATATAGATATAAGTTCACATATTAATATATTACCGCGGTGGAATAATATAATACAGCGGCGGCACTTAAAAATTAAATTAAGTCGATATGTACAACAGTCTTTCTCAATAAAGACTGAAAAAAAAATTTCATTTGTGCAAAACTTGACAATTTGCAATTTCACATTTTAAGATAGTTTAATGGTGTACTATGAGTCATATAAATTATCTGCTACCTTATTGACAATCTTACATTCTCGTGGTAATAGGTAATAGTTCCTAGTTAATACAAAAGAGGCTCTGTCGACTGAATATGGTCGTTGTAATCCTGACACAGAACATTAAAAAGACCAAACTCTTCAAGTTTTGGTCAACATTTAGAGTCTACCAAACACAATTTCAACTCAATACTGGGTCATCTATTTTGCATGACATCAGTAGAAAGAAAAATTATTTGGAGTTGGATCTATTGGAAGATTTGGAGATCACAAAGGAAACGAATGGAAACTCTCATTGTCTTAATACTCAAATTAATTTAAACTGTACTAAATTTAAACCTATTTTTAAAAACTTTATTACAGCTTCACCTCGTAGTGGACCCAGCTCGGCTGTCTAGACTTCCTGCACTGAGTCTATACATTAAGAATCTACCAATTTCAAGCTCTGTTCAGCAGTACTATTGTATTTAACAATTTACACAACTAGCTTGCTCAGATTCAATTGATCCACAGTTGGAGTTGATTTCACTCTTCATATCTCTGCATAACTTATATATACTAATTCCACAGTTTATATTTCAACACCTGTTGGTCGGTTGGTCTTTAGTAATGCTATTACATATTAGTTTTATAGTTCCCCATTGGCTTGAGGTTTAACTGAACTACTTTAACTATAACCATTTACACACTGCTTTCAATTCTGATCTAATTTTAATATTTCAATTTTATAGTCAATTTTCTTCTCATTTTGCAATATTGACAGTGTAAGGTAGACCATTTTATTGTAGTCAACTACCCACTGTCCAATAGATCGTTTGGTCTATTTCTTTCATTCACACTTTATGTACACTTCATTTAGCCTCAAACCTACAACCTTATTATTATAGACGGGTGTGAGTGTGAGATCTGGATTATGCAATCTAGTTTAAATCAAAATATTCTACATGTCATACGTCATCAGCTGATTTTTCAGTAGTAGTTCTAGTTGGACCTTTGGCCAATGACAACTTATACAGAATTTCAATATTTGTTGAGCACAGATCCATAACTTTGATTGCCTATCAAAGTTGTCATATGTCATATGTCACCGTATCATTTCCGCTTAGATCATTATCCCTCCAGAAACTGACAGAGAATGTAGCGTAGAAGTAATTTTGTCTAATTTTAAACTGTTTGTCCTCGTTTTAGTGTAGTGTTTTGTATAATTTATGTTAGTTTTAATGTTTCCACATCCTACGCTTGCCGGATAGTTCTTATTTTGACGAAGTAAGTCTAAAACGTTAATCTCAAAACCTTTTTTTCATCCATTAACTTCGAGTTTTTTATCGAAGTTAACTAATTTACTTCATCTAAAAAACGTTTTCTTGGCTTATTTCAGATGCCCCTGAAGATGCTTTTTTAAGCGAAAGTACTTGGGCTTGATTTAATTAACTTGTGCTCGATAATAGCCTTATTTTCAAAGTTAATTCTCTATTTAACCGACATTCCATTTTTAACTAAAATATTTTTTTAAGGATATAAAAACATTTTTTTTTAATTTAAGTTCAACTAAATTAAAACTAATGATTTAATTAATAATGTACTTTAAAGTAACCAAATTATGCATAATAATTATTTTAAATTAAATGTTTGAAATGCTATCCATTGGTTTCTTGACAATATGCGAATCTACGGACACATTCATCAAGTACATTGCGGATGTCTTCTGGAGTAATTAAACTCATTTCATGCCTAATTCTATCTTTCAAGTCCTGTAATTTTTGGGGTCTATTGACATAAACTTTTAATTTTACGTAACCCCACAGAAAAAGTCTAGAGATATTAGATCTGTTGACCTTGCTGGCCAATCTATAAAACCTCGTTTTTCCGATCCACCTCCTGGGAAAGCAATGATTAAAAAATTGACGTACTCCACGTGCGTACTGCAAAGGGGCTCCGTCTTATTAAAACCAGATATTTTCACTAAATAAATTTGGATTATTGGCATATTAGCAAGGACAGGTATAAGTTGATTTCTCAAAAAAATTAAATGACTTTCTCCTATTAGATTTTCTTCAAAGAAAAAAGGCCAACGATTCTGTCATTAATGTTCCCTGCCCATACATTTACTTTATGAGGATATTGCGTGTGACTTCTTGACTCCAATATCTGCAATTTTGACGATTCACGGTACCATGTATAAAAAATGTGGCTTCCACTCACAAACCTCACAAATCATATGTCTGTGTTATGTGTTTCCTTATAAAACATGGCGCCCGTGCTGAAAAGTTGTATTTTTCTCCTTTGTAAATATGTCCTAGATAACTCGTTTTCCTGTTTTTTACAATATTTAGGAGTTCTCTTTCAGTACCCATTCTTCTTAGCACCTCGTTGTTGGTCACGTGGTCTGTCCATGAGATCTTCAGCATCCTTCGAAAAACTCACATCTCAAAGGCTTCTATACGCCTCATACTTGTAATTCCGAGAGTCCATGTTTCCACTTCGTATAGCAATATGGAATAAATAAACGTTTTTACAAATTGGTATCGGATATCCAACGATAACGTAGAGTTTATTAGGAATTTTTTCATTCGTTGAAATGCGGACCTAGTATATTCTATACGAGCACGTATTTCAACCTCGTGGTCAAGATCGTTTGTTATCCAGCAACCAAGATACTGGAATCTTTGTACTGGTTCTATATGTTTGTTATAGATACGAATATTAATGTCGATATTTGGTGCACGTGTAACAGCGATTCTTCTTCTTCGCGTACCATACCAGAACTATCCGACGTTGGCGATCACCATTGCGAAGGCTTCTCGATCTTCTGCAATATGGAATAATTGTCCTGCATTTGGTATCTGAGTCCATTCATGAATGTTTTTTAAGCAAGAAACTTGTTTTCTTCCTACACCTCTATGGTCCCAGATAAGACATTTTTCGATGTTTAACAGTCTTTAGCAGTTCTCTGTCTTTGTTGACGGTCCTTATTACTTCTTAATTAGTTTTTCTTGCTGTCCAAGGTATCTTCAGCATTCGTCTATGAATCCACATTTCCAATGCTCCAATTTTGTTCATAATCGATACTTTTAGCATCCACACTTCTGCACTATACAAAAGTACAGACCAAACATAGCACTTAACCATTCTTTGCCTTAGTTTAAAACTGAGATGGTTATTGCAAAGAAATATTTATTCATTTTCATAAAAGTAGTTTTAGTCATTGCTATTTTATGTTTTATTTTTTTGTTTGGATCTAGTTGGTCCGTTATCACAGTTCCCAAATATGCCATTTTGTAAACTTTCTCAACTTGGACTCCGTTCAATTGATACCAAGCTAAAATGGAATTCCCTAATTAAGAAAGGTTGAGTCGTTGCTGTCATTCTTGAGTGGGGGAATATTTTCTTCTTCCTTTTTCAGGGACAGTTGGTGAAATTTTTGGTGGAACCAATTTACTTGTTGGTGGGCCGTTGTTGGGTGACGTAATATCTCGTGAGACTTTTTGGTGGGCCGTTGTTGAGTTAAGGTCAATATCTCGTGTTACGCTTTGCTCACTTTATTTCTTATCGTATCGTCTTTGTGAATTATTATCTAAGTGTATATACACTTTATATTTGAGTTTTCTTTCCTTAGACTATATTAAATTATATATAGTTCTACACTACCTTTAATGGTTATTAAATTCAGTGTTTAGTACCAGAAAAGTATTAAATTCAGTGAATTAAGCTGCCTTCGTCAAGATCTACTGTAAGTAATCTTTATCTACAATTATCTGGGCGAGTAATATGGTATGGTACCATATCACCTGCCATTATCTGGACGTATCATCTATATCTTCACCTGTAGATTGCCGATTTTTGAATGCAATTGAACCATTCAAGAAATTTCTATAAATATTACCTATGAACATACCAGTCTCAGTTTTTTTTATTAAATAATAGTGCGAGATAGTTAATTGACTTAACTAAGTGCGGTTTGGTTTATGTTTTCATTCCTGTAACCTTTTTGTTTTTTTTTTGTAAATTTAGAGTTAAGTAATTTTTGCTATCTTTTATATTTCCTATAATTTTTGTTCATTATCTTTCCTATGATATCTCGAGATACGCCAAACTATATTTGTATATGATTGCCTTATATATCTTGGTAAAGGTATTTTTTTATTATATTATAGCTTAATTTTATACATATATAACACCATTTCATGTTGTGTATTTTTATTAGCTGAGTTGCATTTAGCAGCATCATAATTTTGTGTTTAATATATTGTTATTGTTTTATGCATGTATTTTATTTGTCGGCCCCTAACAAGTTCCCTGATAAAATAATAGCTCTGAACAATTACTATCTTTAAATATTACGATGCTTTTGAACTGTAGAAAGATCAGGCTGATTAAGTTTCGTAGGTAAGTAAGTGTAATACTTAATATATTTATTATTTGTTTATATATTGCGTTGACCAGATTTATTTGATAATTTACTGTTGGTATCTTTCCTTGGGTTTGATTTCTGAACCTAAATATCTTTTCTTATCTCTTTTCTTTTCTAAGGTTTTCTTAATTTTCTCCTTAACCCCAAAAAATTGAGTGGCGCCCTGTTTCTATCTTCTCTTATCTTTGGTAATTTTACCCATCTATCTTTTTGTTTATTTCTGTATCTTTTCTAATATCTCTTATCCTATCTTTACCTATTTCTTCCGTTGGATCCATTCCCGGTTCCAAAAGCTAGTTTCGAACCCACGACTTGCTCTCCACCAACCATCTGGCTGCCGTCCGCAGTGTCTCCATTGGTTATCTTTCTAGCACCAACCAAAAAAGATTTCCGAGGTTACAAGCTTTGCATCGGGATGTGCATCGAATCTAAACACTAAAAATTTGGTTTTGTTTAAGTTTATTTTAATGCCCATTTCATCTCCTACCTTGTGAATACGATCAATCAGAATTTGAAGACCTTCAATATTATCTGATAGAATTACTGTTTAACAGCCATTACTTTTGTTTTATTTGTGTTTATATTTAGTCCCAAGCTATCTCCCTCTCTGGTTATGAAATTCAAAAGTCGTTATAAACCCTCAGCACTATCCGCAATAATGACAGTGTCGTCTGCGTATCTTAAGTTGTTTACGTATTCTCCGTTGATTTTTATTTCTTCTTCAATATTTTTGGGGGCATTTTGAAAGATTTTTTCGGAATATATATTAAATAACAGTGGAGAAAGTACACAGCCCTGACGAACTCCTCTTTTTATTGGCAATTCTGCTGTCAGACGATTCTCAATTTTGATCTACGCCATTTGATCCTAATATAGTTTTTTAATAAATGCTACAGTGTTATGGTCTATACCATGTTGTGTTAGGATTTCTATCAGTTCTGTGTGTTTTACTCTATCAAACGCTTTTTGGTAGTCTTTAAACTCTACTTTAAAATGTATTTGTAATGTATGTGTTACAGTTAACGTCTGAACTCAGGTTAATCTTAATATTACCCACTTAATATTGAGATTCACCAGTCTAGTTGGTTAATACCCAATATGGAAAATTAACGATCTTCAGCCTTCAATAGGGTATTAATCGGCTAATTCCGATATTAACACAAGTATATTGTTACCACATTGTTTTGATGCGTAATAGAGTGACATTCGTGCACGAAGTATCGATTATTTGAAAGAGAATCTTGTTAAAATTATTTTCACAAAAAGGGATGACAACAGTGCAACAACAGTAACATTTTTGTTTTTTAAATTTTACATACCATGTCAGCAAGAATTGAGTTCAAAAAGAAAAGTACTCGTTATAAAACCTATGATATATTCTAGAATGAATAGTAAGTGTCAAGTTCATTTGACATGCAATCCGAAGCTGATAGACCATTTCGATTCATCTTTGCTATCAGGATCACCTTACTAAATTCCTGTTATTAAAATTTTTAACTTTAAAGAAGTCAGATGAAGTAGCTACACATTTGGTAGAAATTTTCTAAATTTTTGGATATACTCATACTTTCAATACTCCAATTGGATAATGGTCGTGAGTTTGTTAACACATTAATAAATATTGTTCTGAAGCTATTTTCTTGTGGCATTGTAAATTAATTTACTATTAAACTGGAATAAGCCACAATTAAAGATAAAAATACGTTTATTGACGTTTCAATTTCCACTTCGGAAATCGTTCTCAAAATACAAACAGTAAATTAAACAAATTTTGTTTTTTGTTACATAGTGAAAAATTCTTCTAATAATTTAATTTTATCTGACTCATTTATATTGACAATTCAGACATACATTATGCATTTTAAAGTAGACGACTTTAAAATGATATTGCCAATATTGTTGAGTTGCGCTCCTGGGACGACTTTACTTATAAGATAGTTCATTCGATTACATGAAATCAACTTTAACTTGAGAATATCCGTCAGAAAAAATCATAGCATGTAATTCGTCTTTAAAAAGACAAACACATGACATGATGACAGTAAAATTCTCCTGTTAGTGATTCCATAGTAAATTATGAGGGAAAACCAGGAAAAAACCTCATAATACTATCCCGACATTGTAAGTATTTGTTCGTGAATTTAGTTTACCTTCAACAAACATCAAAATTCTGATTTTATATGTTACGTTATTTAAAAAACATAAATGATGTATCCTCTATATGTTACTGACTTACTAATACTGGTATTTTCTTATTAATAACTTCCTCTTTCAATATTGGTAACCAGATCCTACTACATTCTGCCGAAGAATTTGCGACACAATTGGCCTCATTTAACATAATTAGAGCCGCTTCTTTGATTTTTCTTTTTTTACCATCCGTTTCTTTTAGGACTACATTTGAATTACTCCATTGAACCCTATGTTCATTATCCCATGCGTGTTTACAGATTTGAGATCTATCAAATTCTTTATTTTTATTATAAGATTGATGTTCACTTATTCTAACATTTAATGGCCTTGATGATTCACCTAAATAAAAACTGGTCGCATTCACAAGGTACTTTATAAATGCAATTCTTTGTCCTTTCTTGTTCATTGTTAGGTTTGGTTTTGGACAAAATAGATCTCAACGTGTTTGTGGTTTTGAATGTTGTTGAAATGTTGAATTTATGTATTTTTATGTAATTTCCGAAGTGGAAATTGAAACGTCAATAAACGTATTTTTTATCTTTAATTGTGGCTTATTCCCAGTTTAATAGTAATTAACAGTAATAAATAGACTTAGGCAAATATGCAAATTGCATATTTTGCATATAATGCATAAAAATGCAAAAATGTCAAATTTTGCATATTTTTATAAAAGTGGGCATAAAGTGCATATAATTTGAAAATTTGGTGTTAACTATATATTTTTATATTAAAACTTACAGATAGCATGAAAATGCCAATATTTAATTTTGTTTTATAATCACTTGGTATTCAAATTCTTGGTACAGTAACTAATAAAAGACAGCGGCTTATAGTTTTGTCACGTTTTGTCATGAATTAAGGGTTTGTGTAAACCAGTTTATGTCTCTAGGTAAAAATTTTTATTTTGACGGTCAGTTTCACTTGGTTTCACTTTTATTGTAAAATTGGAGGCGCAAACAACGTGTATTTCTAATTGTAAATACTTATTGTGCTTTAAAAATGCCGAAAATAAGCAATGTTTCAACTTGGATAAAACCTTACAAAAAGCTTTCTATGGATGTGGATAAAGTGTATTTGCTCATGTTGTGGCAAAACCATAAGTACATACGTATTATTTTTTATTTTCCTTTAAAAATTTACACGTTGGTACAAACAAAGATTTTAAAATTGGAGCTTATGTTTAAGAAAAGTACCGACACAAGGCTAGTTCGCAATAAATCGATGTATTTTTTCTTTTTTCAAGCATTTTTAAACTCTTTGCGATAAAAATAGGATACCTATTTAAAATTCGAATCATTCAATAGTCTACTGAAAGGTCGCTAACATTTTTTTTCTAACGATAGCATAGTTTGCTTCAATTTTGCTAAAAACAAAAACATATCATATTTTGGACTTAATTAATTAAGTGCTTTTAATTTATGCTCACAGTATTTTTTCTTTAATGTAAACAGAGAAGACCTAGAGCCTCTTGTAAATATTTGGGGGTTCTTGCTCCTTGCACAGTCATTTCTTGATATTTTTAAGATTACTACACCGACTTTTATTTGATTTAATTTAAATATTTTAATTGTTAAGCAAAACGGTTCATTTTTAGTTTATTTCTAAAATCTAAATTCTAAAAATGGGTACAACTATAAAATATTTATATTCTTTTTAGATTTCATCTGAAAAAAAAATTCAAATTGATCAGCATGTCAATTTTCATAGGTACCCGCTTAGTAGTTTTTTCTCACTCCTATGTTTTGCTACGCTTTTTGCGTATCTAAATATACGAAATAAACTTACGGAATTTTGAAATCACTTTTAATTCAGTTATGAGGTAAAAATCTCTACTACGTCACTGCTAGCTCATTGCCTGAATCATTGTTAATAAGTTCTATTAGGAATGTCTAGATATAAAATTAAACAATGATTTAAAGATTTAAAATATGATATATAAATAAATTTTAGGTAAAGTATTTCAGTATAATCTCTTTAACAATGGCGCTATTTCAAACTTTGCCTAACGGGTTTAAAATCCCTTCTATTGGATATGGAACAGTAAGTTGGAATAACATTGTGTTTATTATTTTATTATTTATTTCAGTTTAGTGCTAGAAGAGATGTTATGAAGAACTTATTTTTCTTCTGTGGGAAACGATGCAAGAAATCATTTATCATTTTCTTCACATTGTATTTAAAGTAATTACTATTTAAATGGGAATAAGCCACAATTAAAGATTAAAATACGTTTATTGACGTTTCAATTTCCACTTCAAAAATCGTTCTTTTATTCATATGGATCATAAAACTCATAAAATCAGAAATTTTAATTTCCGAAGTGGAAATGAAACGTCAATAAACGTATTTTAACCTTTAATCATGGCTTATTCCCATTTAAAAAGTAATTACTTTAAAATGCCACAAGAAAATAGCTTCAGAACAATACATTGTACTTAAGTTTGGCTAATTTGTTTTTAAATTTAATTGATTTTTTTATTGTTTTTTACCTATTTAGGAAGTCTTTTCTAAGCGATTGTACTGGGAAACATTTTCTTGCCAGCTGTATGCTTCACTCTCTCCAGTTTTTAATTTTACTTAGCAAAGGTAATTCTTTTTTCTTCCATTATCTCGTTTTCACTACATTTTATTCTTAATGACGAATTAATGAATGTAGTACTTTTGGTACGTAGTAAATGACCCAAATAACTGGTGTATCTTTTTAGTGGTTCCCAATAGCCGATTTTTTATATTTAGTCTATGTAAACTTCTTCGTTCCATATTTAGTCTATTTAGAACTCGTTTAGAACTGAGAAGTACGATTTGTTACAGCCGATTATGAAGTGTTAACATATTAATTTCCCCAACGAAGACAAAATGCATGGTTACAACAGCAAATTTACTATAGTTTATTTTTATGAACGAGAGAGTAATTAGCATAATTTTAACTGGTACCTTCGACCACTCCATGGGCGTGCTCAAGATTAATTGAAAAATTACTTTGAATAATTGTAAAAAATAAATGAATTATTTCAGTGTTATAAAGTGTTGTGTGTATGTAAACAAAAGTGACCTCTTTTATCACACACTATATTAGAACTGACCGGCCTACATTAAAAAGGGTTTTAAAAAATTCACATTTTTTTTAATTTTTAAAAATTACAAAAGAGAAAAAGAGTTTTTAAAACCGTCTAAGGTATGTTAAATAGATGAATAAAAATATTAATATAAAACTTACAGCTACTTGTTACAAATCCAAATCAGATTCAGAAGATGAACTTTCAGAACCAAGATTTATAATAACTGGCTCGATCATTTTATCAGTAATATTGTCCAGCTTCCACATTTTTTCCTCTTCTTTAATAGTGTGATTTACTGCCTTTTCCCAGTTTTCAGGTTTTACATTATTTACGGCCTCCAAAAACAACTGTTTAACATCATGAATTTTAAAAGTGGTATTTTTTCTTGAAACTTCACTCTTTATCTGTGCCCATACCAGTTCAATCGGGTTTAATTCACAATGATATGGTGGGGATCTAAGTACTGTCATTCCACGATTTTTGGCAATTTCATCAATTTCGTATTTTTTAAATTTTTCTTTATGAAGGGCACACAACGAATAAAGTTCCTTTCTTATAGATCCGGGATGGTACGTAATATTTTTTGAACTCTGCCAATTCTGCAAGTCTTTTTTTAACCACTTGGTTGTGGGCAGTCCTTCTATAAGTCTGGAGTGATAACTTGCATTATCCATTACTATTACACAGTTCTTAGGAAGAAGATCTATCATTTGTTCGAACCATTCTTGAAAGACATCAGCGTTCATGTCTTCATGGTAGTCACCGGTACGAGTTGATTCAAAAGTTAATAAACCACCTTCAACAATACCGTCTGAACTGCCAATGTGTACTATTATCAGCCTGCGTCCCTTTCCTGATGGTGGGTTTAAACCAGTAGATAAGTTATTTACAAAAGCGTGCCTTTGACTTGTAACAGTTTCATCCTGTCAAAATTTATTTGGTGTATGACCCTCGTTGATCCATGTTTCATCAAGATAAAATATTTTTCTTTTTTGGTTTCTCATTTCCTTTATGGTTCTTAGAAAATGTCTTCTCCATATGACAATATCGCTTCTTTCTAATAAAATAGACTTTCTGGATTTTTTTTTCCAACGGAAGCCTATTTCTTTTAAAAGTTTCCATAACGTACTTCGACTCATTTCTGGTAATCCTTATCATCTCGAACTGAGACAAGAACTTTATCCAATGTTGGAAATTCTTGTCTAAAGAAGAATTCATGCACTTTCTGTCGATGTCCTTCTTTAAAATGATATTCTATTTGAAATTTTGGTTTCCCTGGAGCATTACGTGGCATTTGAAAACTACCACATCTCTCTTCTTTAATAACTACAATCGTAATCAACAAGTGTACTGCTAACTAACTCAACGGTCTCATCAACACTTTCACATAAACGTTTGTCTGTAATGATTTAAAACAATTAAATATTAATGTTTTTTCATTAACTGTTAAAGGACCAATTTTTCGGCGTTTACACGGCACTTCCAAATTTTCCATAACACTAGTATACACAATAAACTGCACCTTGCAACTGAAGTACCTACTTTTAGTGAACTGTTAAGAATTTTGAATACGCCACTTGGACCTTCCTACAAAATGGAAAAACCCACTATCACATTTTCTGTGGAATAAGTTTAGAAGGTAATTATCTAGTCAATTACTGTCGTAGATTCCTGGAATTAAAGAATTAAATGTTTGATTGTTGAAACCCTTACTTCGTGGAATGCACTCATTTCAGATAAAATAAAACGTTTTATTTTATCTAAAGAATTAAACTTTATTTTGCAAATAGGTACGTACTTATTAAACTTTTATTGGTTATATATAACCAATAAAATAAACATCTTACATTTCTTGCAAATTCATTAGTACCTGTTAACCTCCATCACTCCGACACTGGCAACCTTATTTAGGGATTAGTAACCCTCACAACTATTGTATTCTATTCTGCTCCAACCTTTATATTTGGTGGTCATACTCAATTTAAAATTGTTTTCCTATATACTTCTGTAAACTTGTTGACAAATATCTGTTTTTGATTGAGTCACCCGTATCAACAGTTTAGGGATTTGCATACATAATTTATTGTTTTATTACTCTCTCATACATAAAAATACACTATAAGTAACTACTGTAATTTGGAGCTGGAAGGTCAGATAATAGATCAAGTGATGGAGTTTAAATATCTAGGCACCACATTATCTAGCTAAGGAAAGCTCGAAACCGAAGGGAAAGATTAAGTGAATAGAGCAAACAGAGCCTCAATCTGTCTAAACAAAACAATATGGAGAAATAAAAATATCGGGAACGAAAAGAAAGGCAGAATTTACAAAACAGTCATCAGACCAATACTGACATACGCGGCAGAAACAAGACCTGACACAGAGAGGACAAAAAGGATATTAGAAACAGCAGAGATGAAAACACAAAAATTAATGGTAAGGTACTATGGAAGAGAGCTAGAAGTAAAGATATACGACATAGATGCAAGGTGGAAAATGTCAAAAACTGGATAAGAAATAGAAGAGTAGATTGGAACGATCATATAAGCCGAATGACAACAAATAGAGTAGTAAAGACGACAAGACACGGTTCCCCAATAGGAAGGAGATTAGAAGTAAGACCACGAAAACGATGGAATGACAAGTTACTGGATGCACATTGAAAAACAGACAGAGTCATGTCTATATAAAAAGAAGGAATAGAAGATTATAAAGGGTAAAATCGACGGAAAAAGGGGTCCTGGTAGACGATATCCTGGATGAAAAACATTGGCGACTGGACCGGTTTGAACACTCAGACACTTTTACGAATAGTAGCAGATAGACACAAATGTGCAATAGTGATACCCAACCTTCAATAGTGAAATCGGCACTTGAAGAATAAGAACTTCTTCATCTGTTTTTGTTTCAGTCCAAGAATTTTTTAAAATTCTCCGGTACACCCATATTTCAAATGTCTCTTACTTATTCAAGATCTTTATCTTTAGAGTCCACGTTTTAACTCCATAGAGAACAATATGCCAAATAATAATAATAATACCGCGCTCCAATGCTCCAGACTATCCCTTTTCTCCCTATAGCACCTTAATATTCTGGTTGGAGTTCTTGTTAATACATGTTAGAACCTTAAATAAGACAAAAATGCGTTTTTTGACATTTGTATATAAAAAATATTATGTGGCACCTCTACAAAACAGGCAATTCTATCATGACCTATTTACTAACATAAGTTGTGTTTTTATGTATATTGTAGGCTCGTGCTCAAGAACAAGCGCTAGATCATGCTCTAAAAATAGGCTTCCGCCATATCGATACTGCTCCCGGTTACAAAACTGAACCTCTTATTGGAAGCGTTTTAAAAAAATGGATTCCCAATAAAATAAAAAGGGAAGATGTTTTCATTACGAGCAAATTTCCTCCAAAAGATGGATTTGATCCAGAGGAGACACTTAAAAAAACATTAGAAGATCTTCAGCTAGATTATGTTGACTTATATCTAATTCATAGACCAACTGATGATAACGAAAAGAATCTACAAATATGGAAGGTAAGTAGTACAACAGCAACATTGGTGCTTACTTTTAGAATATTTTACTGTACTATAATCTATATATTTTATTAAGTAATTATCATTTTCCTGAACGTGCCCTGAATATAATATATTCATCAAATTACTAAACATGTTTGGTCAAATAAACTATTAGAAGAGGAAAAAGCTCTTAGAATTTTGATCGATATCTTAAAGCTCTGCTAAAGCCTAACTAAAATTACGTTTACATAAGAAAAGTTCTTTAACTAGAAACCGTCTAACATCTATACCATTATTGTATAAAGTTAAATAGAAAATATATAGTTTAAACATCTATATTTCTAATAAAGTTCTAATAATATTATTGTTTTTAGAAACTAGAAGAACAGGTGGATGCAGGGAGAGCCAAATATATTGGACTGTCCAACTTTACAGTCGATCAAATAGAACATATTTTGCAAAATTCTAGAATAAAGCCTGTCAATTTACAAGTACAATTACATTTGTATGGTCAAAATAAAGACCTTGTAGAGTATTGCAAGAAGAACAATATCACAGTAGTAGCTTATACTCCTTTAGGAGCCCCAGGGTAAGTCAGATTTAGTCATTTTAATAAGATCAAAAACAAAACTAAGTGATGAGGATATGACGCAGTGTTATCTTACGTAGTCTGATTATTTTATTATCATATTTTTCGCTGCAATATAAAGGACCGCTCTAACTCAATGGCTGGTGGCGGAGCATCCACCAAATAAAACACTTTAAAAAAAGCTCCGAACAAAACTATTTTTCTCTACTAAATATTTAATATTATATCGCCCAATTAAACTTCTTTCTAAATATTTTGTAATCAGTTATATATCAACATTTTTATTTTAATACTCTGGCCGTGCTGACTGAGAAAATCATATTGATATATTAGTAAATAACGATACATAACAATGAACATAATAATGAAATTCAAACAAAATTTTTCGGTAGAAAAAGTGACATTGTAAATACTGTTTTGAACGAACATAGAAAAATACTCTTAACCTGTAAGTCAATGATTTGTAACATAGTTTTTTTTTATTATTTTTTTTTCAAAATTATTAGTTTCCTTCCGACGATAGTCCAGTCATCAGAGATTTGACCCCTAAAAATCATACGAACAAGCTAAATTTAACTAAGCAAAAAAGTTTAATATTTTTACTATTATTCCCTCAAGACTTAATAATACGAACTTAAGATATATATGTAGTTTGTGATTCAAAAGTATTTTACACTTTAAAAATGGAAGTCTACGTGGGATCCCAACAAGCTGGTCCATATAAATTTTCTAACAAACCTAGTGCTGTGGTTTTAAGATTGTGCAAACACATTTCTGGTTCACGCGTTAACTTGACAATGGATAACTGATTTACATCAGTTCCATTTGTGAAAAGGTTGCTTCGGGGTTACAAAATAACTACAATTGGATCGCTAAGAAAAATTAAAACAGAACTGCCAGCCGAGTTTTCGAAACTCACTAAACGTCCAATCCATACAAGCATGTTTGGCTTTACAGAGGACATCACAATCGTTTCTTATATCCCAAAGCAAAGCAAAAATGTGATTTTAATGTTAAGCATGCACCATCATGATAATATTGACATAAACAGTAATGATAAATCTAAACTAGTAATAGTCACTACTTATATTAATACAAAAGAGGGTGTCGACGTTGTAGACAAGTTGTACACTAGTCACAACTGCTCCCGGAATAGCAGAAGATGGTCCATGGTGGTATTCTACACATTATTAAATGTTACAGGAATCAATATTCAGGTGATATATAAAGCAAAAAACGGAGACCCAAACATACGGCGACGACATTTGTTAAGAGATTTAGCAAACGCATTCGTTCATCTATATTTAAAAAGGAGAGCAGCTCTTAGCAATCTTCCGAGGACGCTAAAGCTGAGACTTCATAGTGCAGTCATTGAGGCGAAAAATACGGTCTTACCTTTGAATTTTTTTACTGTAAACCGATTTGCATGACATTTTGGAATTAGGTTCATCTTACCCTTAACTTCAAAGTCATAATTTTAAGCAAAAATCATCTATAAAGTTTTTCGAAAAATCCAATACTTTTCAAGTTATTGGCAATTGAAAATTCACAATTTTTTCACGTTTTTCTTCATCGGTTTTTTGCAAATATTTTCAAAAATATACGTTTTATCGAAAATTTTATAAAAACAAAATTATAGCAGTTAAAAAAATAAACAATTTGGTTTTTTATGAAGTATTTTAAGTGTAATATTAGGCAAGATATTAGAGATCAAAGCCGTTTTTTATTTTGTCTGAAATTTAATCGATGTGGCCAATGCCACCTAGCGGCGAGCAGATGCATTTTAGGCATTCTAATAAAAAGGCATTCTAATAAGCTTTAAAATAAGCACAATTAGAAGTCTTTTGCACGTAAAATAAATAAGCTGTATTGCAAATAGGAGGAGCATCATATGTTTTTTCTTTTAAATCAATGGGTTTCATAAGTGCCATTTCCACCAAAATTAAAATTAATTGTATTCCGCCTAAAATTTTGTTGTATGAATTTAGAAACATACTATATATACTGCACATGTTTCCCATATTGTATTGAGTCCAAATTTGCATTAAAAACATTTTTGAATTAAGTTTTGCTCTGCACACCCCAACTCAAATGTCTTGAGCTGCTACTCCTACAAATAATGACATAAATAAAATTTAATAAAAAAGTTAAATGTTTTAGGAGTAAACATGGAGAAAAGCTAGATATTCTTGAAAATGACACTTTAAAACAAATTGCCAAAAAATACAATAAATTACCTGCCCAAATAGCTTTGCGGTTCCTGATCCAGAAAAATATTATACCAATTCCAAAAAGTGTAACCCCAGAACGGATAGAGCAAAATTTTAATGTGTTCGATTTTGTCATAAGCGATGAGGATGTTAAAAGTTTAGAAAGCTTGGATAAAAACTTGTACAAGACTGAAAGACCAAGACCTCCTAAAAATGACTGATATATATTGTAGTTAATTAATGTTAAAGTAGTAAGTTAATGTTAAAATATAAATCAATAAAAATGTTTAAATACATTTTTTATTAAAAGCACAGACACTTAAATCGTTTGTATTACCTACAATTTTTAAAAAGAACATTTAAAAAGAACTCAATTTTACAGGAGAGCGTTTTTAAATTTAATGTAAAATATTTTTGATATTACTGAAAAATTGTTTTACAGATCATGATCACTGTTTGCATATTAAATTACTTTTTGTTATAGTGCTTTATTATTGCCAATTAAAACAACATTAACATGTAATACGGAAAAATTTATTTGGATATAGAACAAAAGGAACATTTAACTGAAATATTTGGGATATAGGACATGTATAGTGGATATAGAACTAACTAATTCTTAAAATGTTTTATTGGTGTTAACGACAAATTATCAAATAAAAACCAAAATTTATTAAATATATGACCGTAACTTAAACAAAAATACAATTATTAGGTGTACTAAAAAAACAATAATCTTCTATTTCTCGCTACTTTCCTTATTTGTCTATTTCTTTTGTTTTTCTTTGTTGCACATGATACTTGAATTGTGCTTCAAAACAACATTGTAAAACTCTTTATCAACTTCCGGCATGAACGGTATCATCTCTTTGAGATGCTTTTTCTTTAATTCAGGTAATTTTGGTGTTAAATTAACGAGTTGCAGCACTTCTGGTAAATTATTATGTATTTGACATCGCGTTTTTTTAACGTTTTCCAGTTTAATTTCCTTAAGTGGCCCTTCATATAGTTCACCATATTTTATGATTAAAGGAAATTCTTTTTCGTATATCAGATGTTTCACTTTAGTGTAAGGTACGTTTCGATAGGATAATTTTTCTGATTCTGCTTGGTAATTTTTATAATCTGCAGTGATCATTTGAAAAAATTTAAATTTCATTTTCCACGAGTTTGGAATCTTCGTTAAAATTTTTAACAAACTTACGGGGCTCCAAATATCTACATTTTTTACAAATCTTTCTATACAACTATGAGCTGCATCGACTTCTTGTACACAGCTGTGACCCGGTTCACCAAATTTCTGTTCTATTATTTTTATCTGACCTGAAGAATTGGATTGCAAAAAATGTTGCAAAGCAAATGTCATTATTGAATTTTTATTTTGAGGTACACAGCTGTCTGACCATAAAATTAATTTTTCAAGTGCAGGATTATCTAGTACTACTTTTTTAAGTATTTTAATCAAAGCACAAGAAATATGAAGTCCGCTTCTACCAGAAATCATTTCATGCCATAAGGCATTATATACGATCTTAGTTTTGTCGAAATGAGCAGTTAAATTATAACAAGAAAATTTTGTTTTATAATAAAAATTGCTTACGTTAGATTTTGGTAGCGAAAAAACTTTTTGCAGATCAAAACATAAAACACCAACACATTTGCCCTCGGAGGATATAAATTTGTCTCGGTTTTTTTCCTGATGTACCAAATCTTTATTTTTCTTGTGAGTTTCAAATTTTAAAATATCTGCTTCAGTCGGATTAGTAAGAGAATTATATGCTGCACACTTATCACATATATCTTTCTTGGGACAAAAGAATGTCAAATTAAATTCAGTATTGAATATTGTCCGATACATATGATATTTGACTGGTTCTGATTCTTGAGTTTTGTATAGATCATACATTTTTTGTAAATTTAAATTTCTTTCCAAATATTGTCTGGTAGAACTCTGTCGACAATAGTGAGAGTCGACTCTTTGAAAAGAGTTAATATGTTCTCGTACTTTTGTTTTTTTCCTCGGAGATAGTTTTCTTCTGATGCCTGCCACGAATAGGGGAACGAACAATGCATCTAACATCATCTTTTACACTTTTAAAAAAGTAGTAAATCCTCTGTTTACTAATATTTAATGTATTAAAAAAGTAATGTTGGCAAACTCTTATTTTAACTCCACATACATAAAAAAAATATTGATATGAAAATGTTTTTTTGCTGGTTTCATTGTTTGTTCTTTTTCTTACTGCCAAAATACGCTTCACATGTTTTGAGTAGAACTGATTCTTTTTGTCATCATTAAGAGACCAAAACTGTCTATGAATTGTATCTCTTTCGTCAGGAGTAATTTTAGCAGTACACTGTAGTACACAATTTTCAGATCGACATGTCTCTATTTTCACAGATTTCTTTTCCCTGGTCCGCTTCATTGTATCAACATATTCTTGTCCAGATTGTCGTTTATCTTTTCTTATATTTTGTTTCTAATCTGATGGTCTTGTTTTTCGTTTTAGACTAATCACCGCAGGTTTATTAACTTCTTCGTTAAGATACTCTTCTTCCTCTGCCATCTCAATTTGACTCTCAGGTAACTTTTGTAATTGAAGATTATTTTCTTTTTCTTCATAGTTTTGTGCCAATGCGTCTACTTCTTGCAGTGTGCTAAATTGTAAATTTTGTGTATCCATAGTGTTTAAAGTAACCATTTGTAAAACAACAACTTTTCCTTCATTTGGTGTCGCTTTAGGTCCGTGCTTATCTTGAGATGTTTCTTTACTAATGTTTTCTTTGTCGTTTTCGACATTCTCTTCGATAATATGCCACAAAGAGCTAAAATAAGATATTATTTAGTGGTATTATTTCTCAAAAAATTTAATGTAAGCTTACTTCCAAACGTCACTAGGACATGAAAAAGGCCTTGTCGGCGACGGTGAAAGTTTTGCACTCATTATAAACTACAAAAAGAAATTGATTTAAATATCAATGTAGTAAGAAACACATGCAATTCGAATCAAAATTACAAAATTAAAAGGAACGAATTTGAAATATGACCACATCAAGATTTTTTATTGATTTGAATAGGTTTAATTACATTTTATTCAATAAAATATCCGTGTCTATGAAAATTTTGAGGTTAGGTAATATTGCAAATTCGTTTAATAAGGATGATTAAATCAACACAATAATATTAAACGTACTTATTTAAATTGTTTCAGGAATACCCACTACTATTTAGTTTAAATACATTTTCTTACTATTCACTTTTTACAAAAAACAATAGATCATTTACCAACATGCCATGATGTACATACACGTACAGTCCGGTATTAAGCACATTATGCGTAATGGATATAGAACACTATAATTCTAGTAACGTATTTATTCTAAAAGTTAAAGAGGATATAGAACAAAATAATTTTAAAAATATTTTGAGGCATACGGGATATAGAACTAAATGTTACTGAAAACTTTTAATTGGTTCTGAATATTATCATCATTTCAATGGATATAGAACAAGCTAATTTTTACAAAAATTTCTATGCATATAACTCCAAACTGCCAAAAAGTGGATATAGAACAGTATAATTCTCAGGCGACGATATATATATATATATATATATATATATATATATATATATATATATATATATATATATATATATATATATATATATAATATATATATATATATATATATATATATATATATATATATTATATAATACCTACTTCCTATAGAAATTAAATTTGGAAAATGAATCATTTTATGGAAAATTTTAATCGAATCGTTTATGTCAGAAACTACCTAAGCGACTAAATATCAAAAAAATATGTTTTACATTTTAAAGGTAATTACATCTTTTAGTGCAAAAATAACCTGTTTCATATTATCAGAAATGTTATTTGGCAGTCCTGAAAATAATTCGTTTATTTCAAAAAGAACCCAGGTAACTCGCTGTTTTGTTCGATTTAAAGGTTAGGTAACACTGAGTGATTAGTTTTTGTGATTTTTTGATGAAAATTGGGTGTTATTTTGTAAAGAAACCAAACGCCGTCGCTTAGGTTCTTTCTGCGATAAATTGCATTCACTCCTGACGGTTTGCGGTGAATTTTGTTACTCGCTGTTTTGTTCGATTTAAATATTAGCTAACACTGAGTGATTAGTTTCGTGAGTTTTCGATGAAAATTAGGTGTTATTTTGTTGTTTATTGTTACGTTGTATAGTTCTTAAGCCATGTCAGATAGTACATATAATGAACCTAGTCCCAAGCATAGGGACTCCGTGGAGTGTAGGAAGAAAAATACAAAGGAATATTATTTGGAATGATAGGCTCAAAGGACTGCAGTACGTCTCGTACATAGGAAATTAAGTTCTCAACAAAGTTCCGATGAATGATATAAACTTTAAGTGCAATTTGAAATGTTCTTTGAAACTTAGAGATGAAATAAAACGGGAGCTATGGGAAACATTTTACTCTTTAGAAAATAAAAGCACCCAAGACACGTACTTTCAAGGGTTAGTGGAGGTTTTGCCTGTGAAAAAACGTAGACGCAAAAACCGCAGGCCTAATGTAAATAGGGCTCAAGAAAACCTTGATGTGCCTACTGATGATTTGCCAAAAAAAAATCCCATTCATGCAAGTTTAACTTGAAAGTAAATGGTGTTCTTACTCAAGTTTGTAAAGGTGTTTTCTTAAAAGTGTTTGCAATTTCTGACAATCGAATCAAAACCATAAATAAATTTTCTGACCTTCACAAAACACCTGTAAGTATGAGGGGAAAATCTAGAACTGAAAACGCTTTTCCAGGTAACAGTTGTTTGAGAATTCAGCAGCACAATAAGAAATTCGATGTCAAGGAAACTCATTATGTGGGAAAACCTAAAAAATATCTTGACGCTAGGGTTGATGTCGTAAAAATGCATGCAATGTTTATTTTAGATAACCCTGACCTAAAAAATAAAGTAAAGAATAGTTTCTACAACAAATACTTTAAAGAGAATTGTGCTTACTGTTTTGGAAGACCACAAGTAGATGTGTGTTCAACTTGCGAAAGACCGTCGGCTGAATTGAAAGACAATTGTTTGAGTGATAATCCTAAAAGAAATGTAGCTGCTGATAAAATGATACACTTAAGGCGAGCAAAAATGTTTTTCAAAACTATGGATAAGGCAAGGAAAAACAAAGATAACAACATAGCCTTCGACTATATGCAAAACTTACCCTGGCCGCACATACCTGTACTGGAGGTTTTTTACATGAGGCAGCTCTGGGTAAATGTGCTAATGTGTAATTATTTCACACTGCATGTCTATCACGAGAGCGAAGCAAACAAATACCCTGACAAAATATGTTCAATGCTACTGAACTATTTAAATGGCATTCCAGTTAATGTAAAGCATCTGATATTGTTTTCTGATAGGCCATCAGGCCAAAATAAGAATCATACAGTTGTGTGTTTTTTACTAAACCGCTGTGACTCAGGTAGGTTTGAAGCAATAACTCCATACTGTTGATTTAGATCTAAAACCGAAAATCTCACTGTGCAAAACCCGATAAAATTTGAAAATTTGAAAATTTGTAATAGTCTACAAACATGTTTAGCTAAAAGGAAAAAACGTTTAAAATAACTTTGACGAAATAAAAGTAAACATACCTACCCCAACGGATAAGCTTTCTCTGTTGGTAGTTCCAGAGGCGTGGGAAGTTTTTAGCAATGTGAAAGTAGATTTTGTTAATCCTGCAATAAAGCCGCGTGCGACTACTTTTCCTCGAGTATCCTTGTTGTAGATAAACTGCTTGTACTGGGACACTTTGAATGGCTGCTTATTTTCTTTGGACTTTCCTGCTTAATTTTTCGTCCGAATTTGGCATTTTCTTATATGATTTGGGCCACCACTTTGTGGAACTGAGAACATCGTCTGACTTAAGGTGATATATAGTAAATCGGCCAAACTTACTAGCTTTAAGCATGAGCTCTGCATATTCATCAGGAGTATAAATCCTGTCCATCTTTCTCAACAGACGCTTTATGCTTCCAAAATCTCTGTCGCATGGGGAAAATGAGTGGCCACGTACAGGGTAGCTGTAACTAAAAGCATTTTTTTAATTATTTTTTTATCTACCCAAATAAAAATGTAAACGTTACCTGAAACTACAATAAACGTAATTAATTTGCTCGACGTCCAATTGTACTTCTGGGTTGTCATTTTTATTTTGAGTAGCATTAGTAATAATTGTTTCCTGACTAAGACCAACTGAATCCATTGATGCTTCATCAGCTTCACTAAGCTGCTGTTTTAATTCACCAGTTGTCACAAAAAAATAAAGAAATTTTTGGTAATTTTTGTTTTTGTTCAGATTTTTAAGCACGTAGCTTTAGCTTTTCTGAACCACAATAAGAACGTTAGTACATGTGTAAGTGTTATAATTTCCTTATCCTACTGTTTATCTGTTGAGAGATTGAGGCACCCTCCTGGAAACAGGAGTGAACAACCGAGTCAGGGTCTGGGAAGGCACCCAGAATCCACTCGACACGTGTCGGGTGGACAAACAAAAAACAGCGATCTACCAAATAGACAGATCTTTAAAATGTCGTCGGCCTCTCATGAGACCACAGAGCCTCCAGCTCATGTCGAGACACCCAAATCCCATAACCCAGCAGGGTCAGAGTATGTATCACGAGATACAGCTCCAGACTCTATCCCACCAACCCCTCCATCTCCGACTATGTCAGAGATGGACACCCTAGTCGAAGATCCGTTTTCGGATAATGAATGTAACGATGCAGTTGACCGTCAGTCAACTGCATCCAACCTAGAATTAGATGACTTTAATTCAAAACGTAATTTCTTCGACAATGTCCGCACTGCTCGTCGCAGCGAAGACGGGAGAAAAAAGCGACCGTGCTCCAGTCCAGAGCTAAGCTCTGTGACAGAAAACAAGAAACATAAAGAAAAAGAGGAGGAACAAACGACGCTGCAGATGATCGTCCAAAAAATGGACGACATGCAAAGATCGCACGATCGCAAAGTTGAGGCATTAGTCGAGCAACTCAAGGAGTTGCAAGAAGAAAATAAAAAGTTAGTTGCAAGAATATTGCAATTAACAGAGCAAAGAGAAGAAACAACAGTCCCCGTAAAGCGCGTGCGCGAGGATGAATGGCGAGAAAACAAGGTAACTAAACCTGAAAAAATCGCCAAACAATTGGATGAGGCTAAAAAGCCCCAGATAATTGAAGAACAATGCGAGGAGTCCTGGCAAAAAGTAGCCACAAAATCAAAAAAGCAAAATACCACTGCTAAACTCAACGATAAAGCCACGCCCACAGAAACTGTGAGCGCTGCGCAAAAACAAAGAGAAATTGTCGAAAAGCGACAAGAAAAAATTTTGGATGACGCGATTAGATCACGTCAATCCAAAAGAGCCCTAAACAAAGAACCGACAACAAACAAAAACGACGATCCAGTGGTACCCACTGATAAAACACCTAAAGAACCAAAGCCTCCAGCTATAATACTAAAATCAGTGGGCGAAAGCCAAAATATCCTGCGGAAAGCCGCAGAGAAATCCATTCAGTCGGACAACAAGTTCGCAAAGTCAGGGCGGTCTGTCGTCATACAGACCAAAAACAGAGATGGGTATTTAGGAATGGTCAAAATCCTAGAGGAACATCGTCCTGCGGTAAACTTTATCGCATACCCAATTGATGCACCAAAAAACAAAAGGTTGGTAATCCGCGGATTACACACCAAAATTGAGTTAAGAACGCTACTAATAGAGCTGGAGAACAAAGGCATTGAAGCTATCAAAGCCGAAACAGTTGTCGGAATAAGAGAGGGAAAAAAGGTGCAACTCCCTCTATTCAAAATAACGGTAGCCGAAGAGGATGCCGAAAAAGCAAAACAAATAACAAATCTCTGTTATCTTCGAATAAGAGTCGAAGATGAACACAAACAAAAAAGAGACGTAGTTCAATGCTACAATTGCCAGGACTTTTACCATGGTTCTAGCGCCTGCCATTGCGCCTCTCGCTGCGTAAAATGCGGGGACTATCACCGTTCCTCCGACTGTCCAAAGGACAGAGAAAACCCGGCCAAGTGTGCTAACTGCGAAGGAGCACACACAGCAAGTTACAGGGGGTGCACCAAAGCACCCAAAAAGAAAGCCAAACAAACGGTACCGCCAAGGTACAAGGATGCACCAAGTGCACCAACAACACGGCCTAACCTAAGTTACGCCGCAGCAACTAAAGCAGCCAAAACACCCAACGCTGCTCCTGTAACAGAAGCTGTATCAACTAATGCCTCAACAGAAGAAATCATGAATATCATGAACAACAAATTTAAAGAAATGACAAACCAATTTTATGGTATGTTTGAAAACTTCACCCGTGCTTTCGAGGCGATGAGTAAGTGTGGATAATGCCAGTACAGTTGGACGAGCTAAAAATCGGATCGTGGAATTCGGGCGGGATTCGGTCGAAACTTAACATCTTAGACGAGTTTACCAACAGACTCGCTATAGATGTCATGGCCTTACAAGAGACTAAACTAGTCGAAAGAATTAAAACCAAAATTCCAGGCTATGTCATCTATAGAGACGATCATAGAGCGCGCTCAGGTGGCACGGCCATTATGATAAGAGGGCAAATAGACCACCATCTAGTGCCCACACCACTTGGTCTGGTCACCATGGAAGCTACGATAATACGAATCGTTATGCCTAACGAGACGCTGAAAATTGTTTCGGCGTACGTGAGGCCTAACGAGCCGATATTTAGAGAAGATCTTGATCTAATTTTAAACTCCGATGAACCGACGATAATTATCGGCGATCTGAATGCTAGATCGCCCAACTGGTACGACCGACGAACAAATGCGAACGGTAGACGACTCTGTGCCTATCTCGAAAACAAAAACAACACCATTGTAGCGGGTCCTACAGACCCAACATGCTATCACGGAGAATTTCCCTCACACATCGATATAGCAATTCTGCACAACATAGGGCAACGACACGAAATACAAACGGTAAATGAAGGCGATTCCACGCACAATGTAATCGTCATGACCCTAGGCGCAGTGGAAATAAATCCACTGCAGCCCCACCAAACAAAGAAAACAAACTGGCCGAACTTTAGAAGAGTAGTAAGCGAAAATATCGGAGCAATTCCGACCATTAATAACATAGAACAACTTGAAGATAGTATCACAACACTAGAACAAACTATGCTAAATGCCTTTGAGGCCAGTACAAAAACCGAAAATAAAATAACACAAAAAGGCAGATTTGAAGAAATATCTAATGAGCTAAAAGATCTCATTAAAGAAAAAAACAGGAAAAGAAGAAGAGCTCAAAGAACAAGGAACCAAGAAGACAAAAGAATTGCTAACGAACTAGACAGGGAAGTTAAAAGAAGACTAAATGAGCACAGAAGCGAATGCTGGGACAAATATATCCAAGAGCTAAACCCAAATCAATCCGCATTCTGGAAAGTATCAAAAATACTCAGAAAAGACAAAAAACCCATACCGCCACTGCACGGACTTGACGGTATAGTTTACACCAATCAGGACAAAGTCGAAGTAATGCGAGAAACACTCGAAGCAAATAATACACAAAATTTCCACCCTGCAGAAGACTTAGATTTCACAGAAGAAGTAGAAAGAAGCGCTAGACGCTTAAAAAGAAGAAAAGGCATAATTGGCTTAGAACATACAAGTCCGGAAGAAGTCAAAGAACTAATAAAAGTATTAAACCCAAAGAAAGCAGCTGGGCCGGACAAAATCACAAATAGAGCAATTAAAAATGTACCTAATAAAATCATAGTGTACATCGCAAACATTATTAATGGAATACTAAGACTAAGATACTTTCCAGATAGATGGAAAGAAGCAGAAGTTATCATGATTGGAAAACCGGGAAAAGACGGGACCTTTCCACAAAACTACCGACCGATAAGTCTACTATCGTGTCTAAGCAAATTAGCAGAAAGAATAATCTTAAAAAGATTGCAATCAGAATCTGAAGCAATTGGAATGATCCCAGAAGCTCAGTTCGGCTTTAGATCAAGACATTCATGCGAACTGCAAGTACTCAGGCTTACCGAATACATCACGAAAGCATATAATAAAAAAATGTACACAGCTGCAGCCTTCCTTGATGTTAGTAAAGCTTTTGACAGAGTATGGCACGAAGGCCTACTATACAAAATGAGCCAAAATGGTTACAGTGAGGCGATGACATGTCTCCTTGGGTCATACCTGGCAAACCGGAGATTCCGAGTTCGTATAGGGCCTGCCCTGTCCGAGGTGGGAACTCTGGAGGCGGGTGTGCCTCAGGGGGCTGTGTTGTCCCCCTACCTGTATACCATATACACAGCAGATACACCTAGCGACTACAGAACACTGCTCAGCTTGTACGCGGATGACACAGCGTTAGCAACCAGCAACAGAAACATAAACTTTGCAACCAGAGACCTACAACGTTCTCTAAATAGGCTACACGCGTGGTGCATAAAGTGGAAAATCGCACTTAACCCGGACAAAACACAGGCCGTCATGTTTAGAAAACGAAGACAAATACCCAACACACAACTAAATCTAGCAAATGAAAACATAGAATGGAGCAATCAAGCTAAATACCTAGGAGTGACCCTTGATCACAAGCTTACATTCACTGAACATGTAAATCAAATAGTGCATAAAGCAAAACTAACAAAGATACAACTTGCCTCACTAATAGGCAAGAAAAGCAAATTAAATTTCTGGACGAAGATAAGGGTAGCAAACAGTGTTATCCTTCCAACGCTAACATACGCATCAGCAGCTTGGGGACACACATGCAAATCAAACAGAAAGAAACTGCAAGTAGCACAAAACCAGCTAATTAGAGATGCACTCAATGTACCAAGATATGTACCTCTACGATACATATATAGAGACACAAAGCAGAAAAGAATACTTCACACCATGAACGAAAAAGCATTTGACATCTTCAATGAGTTAAGAAACCACCCCAACAGAAAGCTGCGTGAGCTAATAGACTATGATGAAAACGTTAGGACGACACATAGACGGCCTAAACAACAGATAGCAGGATATGTCCCAGTAGCATAAAATCAACGTAATGACAGAGATAGGCACAGACTAGTCAAAGGCAACGCGGGTTAGAAGTAGAAAAAAAAAAAAAAAAAAAAAAAAAAAAAAAAAATGGGTAGGGACTGAGGTCTGGCATTTTATAGTTCCGGGCACCGGTAATTACTCACCAAAAAAATCACATAGACTTAAGTTTTAGTATTAATTAGTATAAGCAAAAAATCCGACAAAAAACCTTCTAGCCACGCGAGTGAATTATAGTGACAATGAAATATACTTTCATAATCCGGGCGCGATATGATACGTGATACTGACTAGTATCACAGCATAACTAGTCACGCAAGATAATGGTACAAAGAGAGCCGTCAGCTCTCTTTGTACAGCCAACTTGTTGGCTTAGGCCCTTAAGGCAGGTCCATTTGAGAGACCAGCACGCGACTTCTGAGCATCGAGGCCATGTGCGGCAAGCATGGGCTCGGTGGCCAGACCGGTCGGATGCCCAGCTGGCGAGGAGAACAAATTAACTTTTGCCAAATCGGCAGCTGAGTGTCCGAACACACACATTTCCTTGCACGGAGGGGCACCAATCCAGATTGGTGCCTCTCCGTGTGGGGGCACACACCTTTTTAGGGACATCAGGTCCAAAGCAATGCTCATACCAAATTAAATTCAGTAAAGTAACTAGGGAGAAAAGCTTTTAGCTACCCCTTAATTCCAGGTGGCTTAACCACAACCATGTCGATACGGAGGGTTTTGTTCATTACCCAAATAGCCCGACGTAAAGTTCATAAGCCTTTGTTACGTATGTCACACGTAGCAAAGGGGTGGAGGAAAAACCTGGGGGTCAGATAGGTACCGATCCAGAATGATTAGCTCTTCTGGAGCGAGACCGGTTTGATCTTCGGTCATGTGGATCCCACTGATTAGCAGTGGTATACACATGACACTAGGGGTTGGGTTGAACGCTTCGCGTGTGTATGTGTGTGTGTGTGTTGAGAGATTGTCCAATGATAACACAAGTCATCAATAATTGATATATAAGTGCATACCAAATTGATCCAACTAAACCATAAAACAACACAAATAACACAAAATGCAAACAACCAAACAATGTAAGGATATAATACTACTGCCGAATATCGTATCGAAATACTAAACGTAAACAGAAAACGCATTTCTAGATCTAGAAAAACATTGTTTTAAAATTCGCAAAATTGTAATTCTCAAACGTTTCAAATATTTCAATAGTTACTTATTATAGTTTATAGTCACCATAAAAGGTCGGGACACCGGAAAGGATTAAGTTTATGTTTATAAAAGTGGCAGATATGAGATGATAGTTGTCGAAATGCCGAATATGCCTATTTAAAAATTTGCATTCATTTAAACTTGGTCATTTTACCACATTGGTCATTTTATTTTAATCAATAGTTTTTAATATAAAAACACCGAAAAACATGTTGTCGTACAAAAGTAATGGGCCATTTGGCGCGTCGGGCTCTCTAAATATGTCAAATTTATGGAAGAAAAAAATGTATTACCACACAGCTGTTTATAACACAATTCATCATAAAAACTGTTTAAAAAATTATGGTAACCTTGTCGGACAATTTTCACGGGGCATGTGCGCAGTCGGACGCGCCAAAGATGTCAATTTTATGAAACAATTTTATTTATTACCACAGATAAATCATTTGTCTGACAAAAACAATGGGGCATATTGATACAATTTAAAAAAAAAGTAATTTTTTTTTTGGAAATGCGTATGTCTAAATTACACAGGGTTTGTGCATGCCTTAATTTTACAACCATTTTTCCAACACTTATACGAAGTTTTAAATAATTATATTTAAAATAAAAAAATCTAATTGTCCGACAAAAATGTTGGGGCAAACGAACAAAAAAATAAATTCTTATTGGATATCGCCGTTCTTAAACTGTAAAGGTGAGTTTATGCTTATGATTTTCTATATACATATTATATGTAATAAAATTTACTTGTCCCTGTAGTTTAAATATCTATTTTTTTTTTATTTTAGAATTAAAATCTCCAAAAAATATAACTTAGTCATGTATCACATATGTCAAATGCCTGTTAATTACAACGTTGTAGTCCATTGCACTAACTCAGATATACCAGTAATTATTTTTGCAAATATAAAGTATTTACAAGCAGAGATTAAGATCACAATAAATATGCTTTCAAATAAGAAAACCGAGTATTTAAATACCAACAAAATTTTCGAAAAAATTGGTGACAAATTAGCAAGAACACTAACGACTTGTCACATATTTACTGGTAATGATTTCAATCCAGCCTGTTACAAAAAAGGAAAGAAAAGATCTTTTTCAATTTAAAAAAAATGTAATTCGTATCTAGATGCTTTTGTAGAATGACGATGCTAGAAACTTTTAAATCTATTGAAGATTATGTGTGCCGAGTATATTACTTTGAAAACAAAAAAAAAGATGTCGATCAAGGTAGATTTGAAGTATTTAAAAAAAAGTTTAAAAGTATAGACGGAAATGAAAAAATTTTGAAGAAAAATTTGTTAGGGTTCGATGCATCTAATCTTCCACCAACAAAAAGAGAGCTGTGGCAACACGTAAAAAGAACGATTTACATCAGTAACGTGTGGTGATGGCGCGCAATGTCCCACATTTGACGAAATATCTGCTTATTCAGGTAATATATTTAGAATTAAATTTAAAATCTAATGAATTACGATAGATTTTCGGCTTTTTCTATATAAGATTTTTTATTTTAAAGATTTTTTTGACATTATGTGCGGAAAATCCATGTATTACGCACCATCAACTATAACGACCTTTTACGTACTGGTTGTATTCCCGGTTTCACGCATAACCGGCTTAACTCACCCTTGGCCCTTTGATGCAAACTCATGTTTAAAATCAAAACCCCTTGTCACGTAATATACTATTTTTGCATTTGATAAAAATTAAACTATTATAATTAAAAAATAATGAAAACAATTACTTCTAATAAGTTATTTTTTAAATTATTTCAGTTGAATCACTTTCAAAAGAGTCCATTAAATTTATTATGTAATGTTTAGTTTACAGGATCCATTTCTAATGATCCAAATGATTGGGAGGCAAATAGATCGTCCGATGAAAGTGAAGACAAAAAGATAGGGGATTTATCCGCCAGTGATTCCGAAAGCTAGTCTGATGAGAATGATAATTATTAATTGAATTTTTGTTCTAATATTAATGTTTTTTTTAATCTATTATTATATTTAATAATTTTTTTTTTCACTATATATGAATGTATAAAATAAGATGTATTAACTCACCTTTACAGTTTAAGAACGGCGATATCCAATAAGAACTGATTTTTTGTTCGTTTGCCCCAATATTTTAGTCCGACAATTAGATTTTATATTTAAAAATGCAATTAATTGTAACCCCCTACTTTAGTCGGAAAATTGGTTGTAAAAATTAGGGATACACGAACCATACATGGATTAACGACATCGATTACGAATAAAAATTCCGTTTTTTTGTCCGACTATCGATTTGCCCTAATATTTTTGATAGACAATTTGATTTTTTGGTTTAAAATATAATTACTTACAACCTCTTTTTTACGTTTTTTTTTTTGTATACATAGTTAATTCACTACTACATGTGATACTTTTTTTTCTTATTTGTTTCATTCAGTAGCAAATTAACATCATTTCGATCCAAGTTAGCTGCCTTGTTCGATTTTTTACTTAGTATTGGAGAACATTGATCAAAAATGTCGTCAAAGTTATTGATATTTGATTTTTCTAACTTGCTTTTTGAGATCTCGCTTATATCTTTTGTAACTCCAATTATCGTACTATTAACAATATTATTGCAAACTTCTAAATTTGTTGAAAATTTTGGTTCAAAAATTTGATCTCTTAGACTTCTATTCATACATATTGCATTATTCTGAACATTACCAACATCTTCTCCCTGGTTTGCAAAAAATCGCGACCGTATTTGTTGTTCTTTGATAATACTTAATAAATTTAACTCATTTTCTAAAATATTTTCAAGTTGCAATTTGTTTAAAATCGACTCTAATATAATAAGATGTTGGTAATGTTCAGAATAATGCAAGATGTGTGAATAGGAGTCTAAGAGATCAAATTTTTGAACCAAAATGTTCAACAAATGTAAAAGTTTGCAATAATATTGTTGATAGTACGATAAGTGGAGTTACAAAAGATATAAGCGAGGTCTCAAAAAGCAAGTTAGAAAAATTAAATATCAATAACTTTGACGACATTTTTGATCAATGTTCTCCAATACTAAGTAAAAAATCGAACAAGGCAGCTAACTTGGATCTAAATGATTTTAATCTGGTACTGAATGAAACAAATAAGAAAAAAAGTGTCACATGTAGTAGTAAATTAACTAAGTATACAAAAGAACGTAAAAAACACACTGACAATATTACTCCTTTTTTGTCGGAAAAATGGTTGTAAGTAAAAATGTTGCATAAAATTGACATCTTTGGCGCGTCCGACTGCGCAGATGCCCCGTGAAAATTGTCCGACAAGGTTACCATAATTTTTTTAACAGTTTTTATGATGAATTGTGTTAAAAACAGCTGTATGGTAATAATTTTTTTTTCCATAAATTTGACATGTTTAGAGAGTCCGACGCGCCAAATGGCCCATTACTTTTGTCCGGCAACATGTTTTTCGGTGTTTATATAATAAAAACTATTGATTAAAATAAAATGACCAATGTGGTGGTAAATTTTTTTTTTAAATAAAATTAACATGTTCCTGACAGTTTCACAGACAAACGCCCTACTACCATATTGCGCCAGGCTCTAAATTTGTCCTACTCCACCCAAATAACAACTGAAAAAAGTTTGGAGAGTGTGTTCATAAAAAAAAATTAGACGGGGGCCCAAAAACTATATGTTTTTAAGATTTCTAGGCACTGCTTAAAAAACGTTGCATCTGCATGAGTAAAATAATATAAAATAACACATTTTTACATATATTAGACGATAAGATGGGGCCCCCGATATATTGGGGCCCTCCCGCAAGCTTCTTGCCGCGGGGGCCTCTGTTACGTCTCTGGTTTCCATACTATGAGCGCGATTTCTTGGATTTTTTAAGAAATTATTGATTGTCCTAGGTAAGATGTTACTTATAACAGTATAAGCTCATATATTATATTCATAAGCTCATACATTATTATGTTATCATCATTTACGAATATTTCATTCAAAAATTTTGATGATGTTTAAATTTTGTCAAGATATTTATAATACCGGAGCCTGCTTCTTAAGGCAACGCTTTATATCTACAGTTAGACTTATTCATAATTTGCGCAATCTCGTATTGAAAAATAATAGTACTAATAAATCTGACGTAGATAGCTATTGTTATTATAAGATTTTCCAAGACTAGTTGTTTTTTTAAATACAGCGCGTACTATGTTTGTGATCTTTCTTATTTTTACTTTTATTGCGAAGTTACATGCAGTTGACCAAGGTAAGTTATGTTATTTTTATTTTATTTTGAAAATCAGTTGGGTTTTAAAATAAATATTTAAAAGTGAATGAAAGTTTAGCTATGCCCTAAATAGAACTTAAGTTTACGTTTTTACCAACAACTTATAATAGCTGTGATTGCAAATATGTCCAACAGTGTGATCACACGTTAATCACTAAATATAATACACCATTCCTACATCTTCCCATGCAAACCTGTAGCAGTGAAAAGCAGTGCTGCAGGTCATGTTTGGATAGGCTGTTAGGTAGATGTGCCGATTTGTCCTTTATCTTTTGGCGATTTCCTTTCAATTACAACTTGATTTTTTTATTCTTCTTTTTATTCTTTTTCTTTTTATATAGACATGACTCTGTCTGTTTTTCAATGTGCCTCCAGTAAGATGTCATTCCATCGTTTTCGTGGTCTTCCTACTGATTGTCTTCCTATTGGGGAACCGTCTATTGCCGTCTTTACTACTCTATTTGTTGTCATTCGGCTTATATGATCATTCTATTCTACTTTTCTATTTCTTACCCAGTTTTTGATGTTCTTCGCCAGGCATCTATGTCGTATATCTGTACTTCTAGCTCTGGCGCATAGTGTCTTACCATCAATTTTTCTAAGTGTTTTTATCTATGCTATTTCTAACATCCTTTTTGTTCTCTTTGTGTCAGGTCTTGTTTCTGCCGCGTATGTCATTATTGGTCTGATAACTGTTTTGTAAGTTCTGCCTTTAGTTTCTTTCCCGATATTTTTATTTTTCCATATTGTTTCATTTAGGCAGCCTGCGGCTTTGCTTGATCTATTCAGTTAATCTTACACTTCGGTTTTGAGCTTTCTGTAGCTAGATAATGTGATGCCTAGATATTTAAACTCCATCACTTCTATTATCTGACCTTCCGGCTTCAATTTACATCTTAGTAAATTTGATGTTGTAACCATGCATTTTCTGAAACCATGAATTTTCTGGGGGTTATATTAAATTGGTGCAGCATACGTTGTAAATTATCTTCACTTGGAGGGAGTAGTATTGCGTTGTCTGCATAGCAGATTATTTTAAATTGTTTTTCTCCCATTTGGTGTCCTTTTTTTGTTTTTCCTTTTTTTATTATTTCATCCATAATCAGGTTAAACAATAGAGGATTCAGGAAATCTCCCTGTCTTATCCCATTGCCAGCTTCAATAGGGTCGGTTAGTTCTTCTTCTAATTTTTCCTAGATTATTCCTAGAGGTATCTCTCTTGCATACGGTGTTGTAAGTGGATAACGTCTTTTAATTTAACCCAGTCAAATGTCTTTGTAAGGACCGCGAAGCATAGATATGGCGGTTTGTTGTATTCTAATGACTTCTCTTGTCTCTCTCTTCAATCCTGACTCCCCAGGGGGAGTGTAGTGGTCGACGTGATGTCGTGTATTGTCCGTCTTTTAATTTGTGCATAGGTCTTTGGAATATTCCTGTAATTTGATCTATCCATCTTGTTGGGGATCTTCCTCGTGATCTTCGGTCTTCTACCTTTGCTAGTGTTTCTTTTTTATTTGTCTACCTAAAGTATTCGTTTCATTTCGTTTATAGTGGTTGTATGCCTGTTGTGTTTGTTGTGTTCTGTATTATAAAAAGGCTTTCTTCTTTTCTTCATATTTTGTCTTCACTTTCTTTCTAAACCATGTTGTTTTCTTTTTGATATGTTAGTGTTCGTTACTTTTCTCTCTCCAAGTGATTCTGTTGCTGCGTTAATTATATTATTTTTGAGTGTTTCCCAGCTTTCCTCGATGTTATCGTTTCCTAATATTTTATTCCCAGCGATCTTCTCGGATATTTTTTTCCTGTATAACTATTCCCTCGATTATATATTTAGTCTTTCGACTTTGATTTTTGTTTGTGTTGGCGCCGCTCTCTTGGGTGAGACGTATTTCAGGAGTATTCTTATTTTACATAATATTAGGCTATGATCGCTACCTACATCTGCTAAGTTTATTGATCTTACGTCGATTATTTTTGACGGGTGTATATCTCTGTTGGTTATAATATAATCTATCATAGATATTTGTCCATGGGTGTTATTAAATGAATAATTGTGTTGGTCTTTGTGGTCAAAAAATTTGTTGTTTATTCTTAGTTCGTTATTCGTGCACAAGTTGATCAGCAGTTCTCCTATTTCGTTTTTAAGATTCTCGTTATGTTTTTGTTTGATGTCGGGTATTACTTTTTTACGGGATTTTTTATTGAGAGATAAAATGAATTTCTATCAAATAACGGTCAAATCAATGCTACATATTGAATGAAATGCAATGAAACATATTGCTAAATCTAACGAATTAAGTGGATACTTCATAACTTTGATTTAATACCATTTGGACCAAATAGTCTATAACATAGTGCGTGTTGTGAGCCGGTATATTCCGATAGATTATCTAGATGTTTTCACTGAACATTTGGTAAACGTATAGATCGTTTTTTTTTCTTAGAATTTTCTCTTGAAGTCTTCGTAAAACTTTTAAATGGTAATATTCGATAAATATCTAACCTTATGAAACCCATAAATCGAGTGTGAATAAATCGCGTAAATCTAAGAATGAGTCAACATCGCCTTAAATGTGGACTTGCTCATTTTTCAAAAGTTGTCACTGTCATAAGTTCTGACGTATGGTACTATATACAATCTGTATCTAAAATGTTATGCAAAGTTCCGGTAGTAGTTTCCGATATATAGGTAGTGCAAGCTCGTCGTGGCACATCCTGTATATGCATATATATATATATATATATATATATATATATTTACGGCATAAAGTGAACTCCGCCCATGTTAAAATTCAGGTTCAAGTGAGCTCCGTGGTCAAGTGGACACCGATATACGGAGCTCACTTGTCCATTCCATAATATTGGCTCTGTGGATTCGTTAAGATGTATAGTTTCATAATTCTTAATAAAATTTTGGAGCTCATAAGTACCCCTGTATCATAAATGTATTTCGCTTAGTTCACGTGTATATATTATAGGGGTCGTTCAGATCTTTTTCACTGTATATTGGAACCATAGGAATATCGGTTTAAGTAAGCTCTGATAGTTTGGCAACTATGCACTTAGGCCAGCGTTCTTGATATATATATTTTATATATTTTAAACGGTTCATACGGACTCCTTTTCATACGCATTACAATATGTAATCTTCTTCTTCTTCTTGATGTGCCTATCCGTTATGAATGTTGGCGATCATATTGACAATATGTAATAGATATGTATAATACCAAATACCTGTTTTTGGTAGGTACCTGCTATTCTAAAAATAGCTTTATAAATACAAAAGGATTTCATTACCAAGTTGGACGTGTTTTTTCATATGCGAATATTTCCTAATGTATTTTGTTAACATGAATATGCCTTTATACGTTTTATTTAGGAATACGATTAATAAGAACTTTTAGTTAATCCATTGTTTTACGATATCTTGTATACAGCTTCTTTATTATTTTATTTCTGGTTTTATCTGTGTACTACATATAATTTTGGATAGGTTATCTTAAAATAAATATTTAAGTGCAAAAATAGATATTTTTATGTAAAAATTGGTAGTAGTGCACAAAAGAGGGAAGAATGCTTAATTTATATAAGAAGAATGTACCAGTTCACCAATATTACATACTTCTAAATGTTTTATCTGCTATTTAGGGGTAATATGTAATCAATAAACGTGGAGTTAGTGTCAAATTTGCAATAATCTTTGGTCAATTTTTTCTCGATTTTAGTCATAAATTCAGCTGGTATTCGTTGATTGGATGTTGCGATTCTAGACTCTGTATCTTTTATTCTCTAGCAGTCTAGCTACTTATCTTCGGATATTAGGTGAATTGATAGCTACGATATTGTAGAGCTTATGTATGGATGTGTGTGTGTGTGTCTTAATATTCGCTGAATTTGGCTGTCTAATTTATAGCTAAATCTACGTGTTAAATATGTGTTGGTGTCATCCATACTTGCAAGGTATATTCGGTAGCAGAAGCATAGAGTGCAAGCGTCTACGTTTTAAGGATGAAAGGATGCTTCTTATTTTTAGCTGACAAGTTTGCAGAGATTATTTTTCTGGTCCTCAGTTTGCCTTTTAGTTTTAAACAATGTTCTATGAATGACAAAGTGTGATACAAACTATCTTCAAGGTATTTATAGCAAGTCCAGAGTTTAAAAATTTCATGACACTATTGGGTGTTTAGATTTTTAAAAGCAATTCTGTTAGGGACACTAAAGCAGGACATCTGACTTTTTCTGAGGTTTGGCTTAAAATTGATTCATAGTCTATTTTTATTGTGTTTAAAGTATGATTTAGATTTTTCTATACTTCAGCAACAAAAGTTTTTGGTTGTGCAACAATATCGATGTATCGTCTACATAATAAAAGTCCTAGTATTTACTGGTATGGGTTGTGTAAATATTATACAGTGTAGGTACCATTACGCTATTTCAAAGGAGACCGTTCTTCTGCGTTTTCCATCTGTTATTTTTACCATTGAATGATACGAAAAATCTTCTGTTGTGTAGGCATACCCGGACAATACAAGCCATTGTTGTATTTTTGATCCAAATTTTAGAATTAGTTTTGTGCTCAGATCTTTAGTCAGGAGCCGTAATATTGTTCATTAGGTATATACGTAGATAGCAGATCCAAGCTCAACACCGTTGAAAGATTCCCTTAGCTGACTGGTTTTGTCCCCTCTCATTTTAAGTTTTTCTTTTCTTGTTTGCCTATGTTTGGCCCTCAATGTGTTTCCTGCACTAGAAATACGTCACATTTGTGTTAACCGCATATGTCTGATAAAGTTAAGTAAAGTAAAGTACCTATCTTTATCTCTGGATATTCCCTTCTCTAATGTTTATATACATAATTAGGATAGTTGGCATTAAAAAGGCCGATTTGGCCGATCTTTAAACCCTATAAAATATGGCTAATCTTTTACTTTTCATTAAAAATTTTAATTTTACATACTGTTACTTTTAGACAATATTTCGATCAGATTTGTATAGTAATAAATGTAGTTAATATACCGTCTCTTTGTGAAAAATAAATGAGTTTGTAATATCGGTTACAACTCATATATGGATAATAAGGAAATAAACGGTTAAAATAGGTGTACAAAATTTTAACTACATATATCGGCGCCATTGTTCAGGAGTTGGGTTTATCTCAGAGATCAAAGGTTACGTTACATGCATATTCCAGGTTCTATTTACGTATTTTCATTCCTAAAAAAGTATATTTATAATAAAGCCCTGAAGCTACCTTTAGATTCTATGAAAAGTAGAATCTATGGAAATTAGCAAATTAAAAAATAAAGACATAATTCTGAATGGCCAACTTGAGACAAACAATTCTCCCGTCCTTAACTATTCAGTTACAAACTATAACGTGTAAACGCATACATCTTTTATTGTTAGATAAAATGAATTTTTATCAAGTAACGGTCGGATCCATCACTTACTAAAAGAGTAGAAAATGACATGCTTATGCTTTAGAGTACGGCTACTTTAGTACAAAGTACCCTTTGCTTTTGCCAATTGCTTTCTCACTTTCTTAGCGATGGGCCTGGCTTTTTCTTATCAATAATGTTCTCGTTCGTTATAGTTATTCTAAGATATTCAGATTTCACTATATGCTCTACATTTGGTTTTATCTAATATAAATTTACAACTATGACGAAATTTTTATAATATTTTATGCATTGATATTAAACTGATATTAAACTGAGGATATAAAAATCAACAATAAGACCGATAATGACGTACATAGCGGAAACAAGAGCAGATACGGCGAAAACACAAAGACTGCTAGAAACAACAGAAATGAAAGTCTTACGAAAAATAACAAACTAAACTCTAAGAGAAAGAGTAAGAAGTGAAGAAATACGAGCGAGATGTGATTTAGAGGAAATAAACGCGTGGACCAAAAGAAAAAAGCGGAATGGAATCAACACTTCGAAAGAATGACAGAAAATAGAATAGTACGAATAGCAAGAGACAAATCGCCAAATGGAAGGAGATCATTGGGACGACCGAGGAAAAGATGGTCAGACAACGTCAATTGAGGCTCAAAACCGAAGTAAAACAGGCACTAAGCCTATTTATAAAGAAGAAAGAAGAAGAAGATATTAAACTGGAGTAGAGCACTTGGTAGATAATATTTATTTGTTTTGAGTATACTTATTTTACAACATAGTACATAAAATAATAAATATTTGTGTGCTCAGTTTTTTGCTCTGAATTGAAGATTTTATCTCAAAATATGACTGTACTTTATACAAATATTATTATTTTCTGAGATACCGGTAAAAATATAAATTTTGAATTTCGCAATGATTTTTTAAAATTATTTTCTTGTGACGTTATGTCAGTGTTTAAGAATAATGCTGGGAATAAGGTTAAATAGGTTTTTATATTTTATTTGACGTTTAAATATTTAAATCTGAGTTCATTTTTCGAAAAACTATAAACTTGTGACAACAAATTGCTATATAACAGTACGAGGCAATATTCTTATGCTGTGACAAAATCATCATATTTGCTTTACATTGCCGTTTTTCCTGCCGTATCATATTTTAGCATAGTCTTCTGATTCATTTTATAGACAAGCGGTAATGGATATCCACAATTTGTCTAATAATATTAAGTTTTAAAAACAGCTGTGCTTTTATGCTCATTCGTTTACCTTTTGTAAAGCCACCTGAGTTATGAATAACTACTTTTTTGTATTTTTAGAAGACATACTTCTATCGGGCATATTTTAATGTGTGAATATTAGGGATTTATATAATCTTTTTGTATATATAATTTGTTTATTGATTTTACATTTTAGATAAAATTTCATAATTATAGTTCTCTTCCGTTTATTTTATATAGTAATACATATACAAACCCAATTCGAAATGGAGAAAAACCAGCGAGTTCTAGATTGAACATAGACATTCGTCTCTCTTTCTTCCTATATGTTATATAAAGGTCATCGTCATCATATAGTCAGAACGCAACAATGTTCTATTACCTTTTCTTCTTTTTGTCTCCTCATTAGTATTGAAAACTCAGCCACGTAAATGACGTTGTAAAAATTTATTTCCCTATTTCTGAAGTGCCTTTCCTGGGATAACTTTTTCAAGTCTAGTTCATTTGATTACTTGTAATTGATTTGATAATCCCTAACAAATAAGTTGTTGATTGTAGGTAGGATAGCATGTGATTGAACAGGGATGTGTTGATAAGATGTAGGTAGTCTCATTATTCCTAAATCTGACCATATGTTACTTCCCTCCTTCATTCGTGGACGTCCTAAGGGCATTTTTTTTCTCGATCCTCCCAATTTAGCTTGACAATGCAGTTATTAGAGAGCCTTTGGATATAGCCAGCGCAAGCTTGGCGCAACTTTGGCGTTGAGATTTAGTTTCTTGTACGACGTTGCTACCTTTGTATATGTGTTTGACCTTGGCATTAGTTCCGTTTGGTATTGGTTAGTACTCGGACCTATATAAGTTGGAAAATACTTCCGATGACATTTCTAGCAATCCTGATCTAATTACTACTTGAGTTTTACTTACATTGTTTTGACAGTGTTCTCGTCACATATCCACACAGTAGCACTGATTTAATTATCTTCTTATATATCCTGATTTTATAGATTCCTATTAGACTTCTGGATTTAAAAGTGTTATAAGGGTTATAATATATACATCAGTTAGCTACCTAAATATTCATTTTTATTTCTTATGTGAGAACGTTATCTACGATATACTAAATACTGCAATGTTTTAAAATGATATGGGTTTATTGTAACATTATGCTCTACTCTATATCATCTTTTTTTGCATGTTAAAGGACATTTATTTAGTTTTTTACTGATTATCAGCAAATTTTTTTGGTGCTAATAGCATTATTTTATAGCATTCCAATATTTATTCTATGGATTAAATCTGGATAGCAGATAGATATTCTTCACTTTCTCGGAGAAATAATATTGCTACTAATTTCAAACCTATTTTAATACATGGATACGAGTAATAGCAAATGACTAAAGCAAGTGAGGAAGAACTCCGAATATTTGAAAAGAAAATAATAAGAGACAACGATTTGAACCTTCGTCGAAGCTAGATTTATTTAATTACCAGTCTAATCGCACCTAGTTTTTGTGCTTTTATTTATATCCAGTTAATATTAAAAGTGTAATAAATTGTTGTGATACCGTAAATAACAATGGAGAATAACAATGGAGAAAATCGGTAAGGAATTTTAATCTAATTAGATACTTACTTCAAAACAAGTTCATATTATTTATATAACCTGATGTCATTAAACAACGAAAATGGATGATGTTAATAGTCCAGTGGCGTCGAGGCCCCAAACGTTATTGACATCATATAAAACTTCTTCATATTCTGTAGCGTTAATCAATTCAATTCCAAAATTCCAATATCTACTTGCACTGTGAAAAATTATAGAACCAAGATATATACATTTTTTCATCATGAATTTCAAATCACCGTATTTGTATTTACCTAGCTAGTGAAGAATTAGAAAAAACTGTCATGAAGGCTGACAACGAAAGAATAACTATCAATCATCAAATAATTTATGCTCGACGCTTAATTACACCAAATGAAAGATTACTGATCTCTAATGTTTTTCCTAGTATTTATCACACTTTCATAGAATATGAACTTAAAAAATTAGGCCTCAATTTATTACCTCCAATTAATTTTTTACGAAGAGGTACAACAAACCCAGTATATAGATATATATTGAGCTTTCCAAGACATACATTTATCTTTCCTTTGAAAGCTACATTAATTCCTCCCTCAATTGTCAGAAACCACGATCAAACATCTAATCGTATTTTCTTATCTTTAGAAAACAGATGTGTTACTATTGTAAAAAATCTGACCATTTTGTGGCAAATTGGTCATTCTGTACAAATCCAAATCAGAACTTTACAACAACAGTGCCAATTACTACTATAAATACAGTAGTTAATACTCTTCCACACATGACGTCCTGATCACATCAGCATCTTCAGCGAAGTCCTTTTCCTTACAATCCTCGACTATATCTACTTAATTAATTATACCAATATTAACTCCATCTCAAATATCACCCTTAACATTATTCCCAAGTTCTCAAACTACATACACAGATAAAAATATAACAACTACCCAGTTATCAACAATACCTAATATTTCACAACCTCATATATCAATCCCAAACTATTCCTCAACACTTGCATAACCTATCAATAACATATCAATAAATACTGTAATTTAAAAACTAAAATTGCGTAGCCAAGAAAAAGTAGTCATAACCCAAAGTGCTTTAACAAAGGTGAACGAATTATTAGCGTAACAGCTGTTTTGAAAACTAAATATTATGAGACGAATTGGGATATTGTATTACACAAATTAAACCGCTTGATTATGGTTTGTTGATTAAGGAAAATATGATATGACAGGAAAGACTAATGACTCTATAGCTAATTGCCACATAAATATCAATGTAACGCAAATCGTATGATTTTGTATATAAGACAAATAATATTATATTCTAAATTATACCTATAGAGATATAAATAATAAAACAAACATAATAAACGTAAAGGTTAAAACATGTTTTTTAATTCGCGGTAAAAGATTTATTAGAGTTTATTTAGCACATAAGATAAATTCGTAACAAAATTCATATACCAGTAAATGGTACTCGTTACAGCAGCGAAGTAATTTTAGCAACAGATATGTAGGCTGACCTTACCCCTTGACATACAGCAACCACAAAAGAATCGGCGATAGCGCAAAGGGCAGCTACCCCTTAACCAAGACACGACTCTCTTGTTTGGCAGATAGCACTTGTCTCTTCGACGACTAGGCAGCCTTCACCCCTACTGGATAGAACGACTGTCTTTGATGACTAAGCAGTCTTCATCCTTACTGGATGGAATTATTGTCTTTGATGACTGAGCAGCCTCCACTCTTATTGGATGGAATGACTCTCTGTTAATGGGCTAATTATACGGGGAGAATTAAAACATGAAACATGGACGACGAAAAAACAAAATAAGAGCCGATTGAGCATCGCAGAAAGAAGAATTATTAGAGAAATATATAAACCTGTTATCGATAATATTACAAATCAATACAGAGTGCGAAACAACCGCGAACTAATTGATTATTATGACCAACTAGATAAAGTAAAAACATAAATAACATCTTATACGTAATACCTTGTAAAAATAATATTGTACATTTTTAAGAACGAACTCCTATTTGAACATTGAAGCGTCAAATAAAATATGTAGTACATAATAAATATTGTGGCATATTTCTTTCATTCTATCCAAAAAATTAAAAAAAAAATAAAGTCAGACATATTGAGATGGATTACTGAATACTATTATAGCATACAAGTAGTTTGAGCTACCGGATATTTAAATACATTAAAACTTGGTGTGAACATTTTGGTTAAAAGAATAAATTTTGTCTGTTAATGAACTTTTATTTGGTTTTCTTGTTATTGACTATAACACCGTTTTTTTTTAAGCTAAAAGCATTATTCAATATATTATAATGTGTAATTTCTCTGGCTGCTGACGAACAGAAGTTTTTATTAACTTTTCTTTAATATAATTATGTATGCAGATTTGTATTTTGATCTTCTCACGGTGCTAAAGAGCAAATGTAATAGTTTATTGTATTTTTCCATAAGATTTCTAGTTTTTCACTGTGTCGTGGCTCCTCTTATTTCTTTTCCTACGATTTACATTAATTCATTTAATTATTATTTCTGAAATTTCAAGTTTATACACAGTTTCTTTTGTTTCGCTTATTTATCTAAGATATGTTATTCATTCTTATCTATTTATCTATCCAACTAACCAACAACAAAGACATGATCCATGATGTAACAGTTCTTAATAGCTGTTCAGTGGGAAGTGATCATAGAATGGTAAGAGCGAAGATCGTGCTAAATCTCCAAAAACAAAGATACAAAATGATAACAAAAACACACCCGATACAATGGAATCCAATGGAAAACACCACGTCCTTCGAAGAGGAAATTCTGAGATGTCTAGAGACAACAAATATAGAAGTTATGGATATCGAAACCTTAAATGATAACTTAATAAAAGCTATTAAGAACGCAGAGAAAAAGTGCAATACAAATTCTAGGAGAGATAAGGAGGAAAAGCTCAGTCAAGAAACAAAAAGACTTATGGAGGCACGAAGAGAACTTAAGAACAAAAACGATACGAATGCACGCGTACTACAACAACTTAATAAAGATATTAATAAAGCAGTGAGAAAGGACGTACGACAATATAACACAAAAAAGATTACAACGGTTGTCGAGAAAAATAAAAGTTTAAAGGTGCTGAAGAGATGTCAAGCTCTAGGTAAGAAGAACATTGTTAAGCTCGCAGATCGAAATGGAAAAGTGGTAACAGATAAAGATAAGATAATTAAGGTAGTTGAAGAATTTTACACAGAATTATATAGAGAAAGGGGGAAGAAAGACGGCACCAAGTTGAGAAAAGTCCAGAATGTGGGTTCAGAGGATATCCCAGAAATAACAACCGAAGAAGTTTTAAAGTCATTAAATAGAATGAAAAACAATAAAGCAGCTGGTGATGATCAAATCGTTATTGAGGCAGTTAAAGCAGGAGGAAAGACAGTATTGAAAGCATTGACGCAATTATATAACTTATGCCTTTCAAACGAGGTTACACCATCTCAGTGGAATAAAGCTGTTATAGTAGTCATGCACAAAAAGGGAGATATAACAGAGCTAAAGAACTATAGACCTATTAGCTTGTTATCTCACGTTTATAAGTTGTTTATGAAGATAATAACTAATAGGTTGACATCAAAACTAGACTTCTATCAACCTTGCGAGCAAGCAGGATTTAGAGCTGGATACGGAACAAATGATCATTTGCAAACCATTAAGTCGTTGATTGAAAAAACCATTGAATATAATAGACCCCTGATACTTATCTTTGTCGACTTTGAAAAAGCATTTGATACGGTCAATCAAAGTGAAATGCTCCAAGCTCTAACACAATGTAGAATAGATCACCGATACATATCTCTCATCAGATACATCTATCAACATGCTACAGCCTGTGTAAGACTTAATGAAGATACTGGGACTTTTCGTATTGAAAGAGGCGTTCGGCAAGGAGACAACATGTCTCCTAAATTATTTACAACTTTGCTAGAATACGCTTGTAAAACAATAGATTGGAACGAAAAGGGCATCAATGTAGACGGAAAATTTTTAAATAACCTTAAATTTGCAGATGATATCGTTCTTATTGCAGACAGCTTTGATCAGGCACAGATAATGCTCCAAGAACTCCATACTGCCACAAAAAGAGTTGGTCTTAAAATAAATTTTTCAAAAACACAATTTATGACAAATTTAGTCCACAACAAAAACATCTCAGTAGAAGACAAAGATATTGAGCCAGTTGACTCCTATAAATACTTAGGCCATGAGATCAGAATAAGTCGAGACAACCAAACAATCGAGCTGAAAAGAAGAATAAACCTCGCTTGGGCTGCATTTGGAAGGATGAAGGATATTTTTAGGTCTAAGATTCCAATGTGTCTGAAAAGAAAAGTATTTAATCAATGTATTTTGCCAGTGATGACCTACGGCGCAGAAACCCTAACGCTCACAAGAACAACAGTGAGTAAACTACAAGTTGCGGAAAGAGCAATGGAGAGAATTATGTTAGGGATTTCTCTACGTGATAGAATACCCAATGCTACTATACGCAAAAGATCAGGAGTAGCAGACGTTATTGAAAGGATAACAACACTAAAGTGGAACTGGGCAGGTCATGTAGCAAGATCAGTTGATGACCGGTGGACAAAAAGAATTTTGGAATGGAGACCCCGAATACAAGCATACAGAAATAGAGGTCGACCCCCAACGAGATGGACAGATGACATAAAAAGAGTGACTACAAATTGGATTCAGATGGCGCAAAATCGGACTAAGTGGAAGAGCATGCGAGAGGCCTATGTTCAGCAGTGGACGTTAGAGGCTAGTTGATGATGATGATGATTTATCTATCTATATAAGGATTTTTACAGCTGTCGCCGCCTTCCTTCTTTCAGCCAACGTCTTCAATCCTCTCTGTTCTGCCATTCTCCATCTCTAAGGTCTCGTTTTTCCATGGCCTCGTCCACTTCATCCCTCCATGATCTTCGGGGTCTACCTCTTTTTCTCCTTCCTATTGGGCTCCAATCCGAAATCCTTGCTATCCACCTTGTATGATCTGTTCATTCTTATCTATAGATGTGCTTATTCCCTATCAATTATCTATCAATATTTGAAGTCTTTTTTTATTTGTTTTAGTCATTGTAATGATTCGCATCCATACATAAAAATATGTCTAAAGCTTGTATTATGCTCTAAACTCCTTCAGTGGTAGTATTACCAACTGCGATTATTGTTCTAAGATATTTAATGTCTTCCATACTTTCGAAATTGAAATTGTTGACTTTAACGTAGTATCTAGATTTACTGACGGTCTCTTATGTTTATGCGCTGGTATTTGGTTTTCACTTCGTTGATTTTACTTGAAACTTTTTTCATGCTCTCTGGACTTTGTTCAGTATGTCGTTGACATATTTATAGATGTAATCATCAGCATAACTAGGAGCTGCTTTGTACCTTGGGCCGTTAATGGATTACATCGTAAATTGGCGCTGTTTCTATTTTAATAAATTGTTCTTTAATTTTTTGACTATTTAAATCGAGAATCTGTATTTTATTCGACTGTTTATTAAGGCAGAGTTTCTTGGGCCAATTTCTCTCTCAAGGTTTTGTTTCCCGTATCAATATTACAACAATTTTGCTGGATGCCGACATAGGAAACCCGTTGGTATGTACATACTGTTTCGATATCTTTTTGTCTCGTTATAAAGTGAATATTAGTTTATTAGGAAATATGATATTGTCTAATAATAGTTAAGTTGTTTTGCTTTGCTTTCTCAGACTGGTACCGTCGTACCTTCTGGTATTTGATATTTCAACCGTCAAGCAACAATTCCTATATGCATTAACTTAATGCTGATATCCTGCTTCCCCAATCCAGTTAGCAGTCCCGAAACCAATAAAATTGCTACATTCAAGTTTTCTATTAAGCTGCCCAGAACTATAGGTACGCCTTATTATCTTACTGATGTTAGTGCTGCCCCTTATAAGTGAATAAAATATGAAAGGAAGGTTTTGGTAATTTAATAAGATCCTTGTGTTACAATATAATGTCTCCGAGAAAGTAAAGTAATATCAAAAAGCTATTCGGATTTAATCCATAGCTAAAATATTAGAATGCTATAAAATAATGCTATATATTAGCATTAATAAGTTTATAATGGATACTAAAGTTTGAAAATAATTAGAGCAAGTAATTTAAATTATCCAAAGTGCTTATTAAACATAAAAATAAAATAAAATTATATTAACAATTTATATTATAATATATTTAAAAACAGTAGCCAAATATTCTTGGAATTCCTCGATGACTAACCTGGTGGATATTTAAATAAATTTTAAGTTCTAAAATGTACCTGCTCTAAAATTTGAAAATCTACGACTAATACAACTACTGGCAACATCGCAGGAGCTTAGTTGTGTACGCTAAAAGCTGTATACGGATCCCAAAAATGTTTTATCCAGTTACGGAGTCCACTTGATCCGACGTGTTGGTCGGAGTCTACATAAAGCGCTACTCAGATAATAATATACACGGCGTATATTCTCCTGGAGTTAGTATAATACCGTTTTAGTACGGAGCCCACATTAACCGCTAGAAGTATATATATATATATATATATATATATATATATATATATATATATATATATATATATATATATATAAAATAAGGATCACCCGAAGAGCGGCGGGTTTTTCGGTCAAAAGTTGGAGAAAAAAAGATAAAGATGATGGCTACTTCATCTATTTATTGAAAACGTTTTGCTATCCAATTTGATAGCATCATCAGTTCATCTAAAAAGAACAATATGAAAAACCTAACATCCAATGAAAAGTTATAAAGTACTTTACCTCAAAAAGATATGTAGCAGTCAATGATATTACAATTGTAAAGAAGGTTACGACAATGGACATTGTATAATTATGTTGTATAAACAATAAATTGAACTAAATATAGTTAACAATTTTCATAAAATTAGCACAGCAAAAGACATGTGGTAGTTGTACATGTATGTAAAAAAATTTTATGTAAAAAATTATATAAAAACACACAATTAATGTGCAGAAGAACTAAAAGATCTAAGATACACTTCCAACAGTAAATCAATAATTAAGATTTCATTTTGACTTTAGGTAGCATTATTCAAATGATTAATTAAAAATTTAGTAATTTAAAAGTATAATGAAGTTACCACTGCGAGCTTCTTGACTGCTGCCGGTGAAATGAACGCTGTCAAAAGTGTCGTGTTTGTCAGTGTTTTTGAGATCCCTAACAAAATTTAAAAAAAAGTGGAAGAGGCAACGCAAAAGTTACTACCACATAAGTCGAAAGATGACTACGACAAGGAATATAAAAAATTACAGCACTGGAGGACAGAAAACCATGTAAAACACATTAGTGAAACTGTGGTACTTGTATACTTTGCCGATCTCGCCGACACGATTTCTCTGAGTTCCCTGTGGTCCAAATATTCAATGGTAAAGAAAACTTTAATCGTAAATATGAATATTAACATTGCCAATTTGAAATGTTGTTAAATAAAGATGTTTGTAATAAGTTATCTTTTTGCTTGTATCTTTACGCCCGCGTGGGCATAGAGTACACGAGAGCTTAATTTCCCGACTCAGCACCCCCCACTACTGTTTATATGTGCACGGATTTAACGAATGGCGGGAAGTTTGAAATATATGGTATCAATTAGGACCGGTAGTTCGAACGCTAATCAAAACTTGAATTTGCAAATACATCAAAGCTGTTGTCAAAATTGCTTATTATTATTATTGATTTGTAAATAAAAACATGAAATTAACATCAGAAAGAGTTTAATTATGGTTTATTTTAAATTAAAAAGCAAAATCATACAATTGAATAAATCAGTCAACATAACCTCAAAATGTTTCCTATTTGATTTTAATTAAATATTTGAGTTTTAATTAGCGTTCGAACAATCGGTCCTTATTGTATTAAACTTTTGTTTTTTTTATTCCTATACATACTTTGGTAACACAATCTATATCTATATTTTTTACAGAATTAATTATAAATACTAATTTAATTTTTTAATAATAATTTTTATTTAGAAAACTGTAAATAATAACACCTGCTACATTTAATCATTTCATTATTATTTTAGTTTGTAAAAAAACTTAAAAAAATTTCCAATATAATAATGATTGGTATAATATACTTCGTTTACGCTTGTACAGAACAGATATGAGGTAAATAGTCATATTTTTTAGAAGAAAATATTACAATGTATAGACTGTGTTTACAGTCTTGCGATTTTATTTTTAAGTGGTGTTGTCAGCAATAACGGTATTTGTAGAATAGTGGATGATCGAATTTGGTTCCTTTCTCAAATACAGGCCATTGAAGTTTCCAAAAATTTAGATTTTTTTGTAATATCTCTTTAGCGCATTAGAATATTCAAATGAAATTTGCTGTACATGACGTATAGATTGAATGGCCACTACATGTATAAGAACCGTGTAATAATCTAAATAAGTTACATAGATTCGGGATATGTCGTTTATAATTTAAAGAAAAATTTCAGTACGCCTCTGTAATATGCAATTTCCAAAACCATTTTTTGTAAGTAAATTCTATTTAAAACAACCTTTCGAATTTTCTTTATATCTCTTATAACAAAACTTGTAGTAGCTGTACAATCAATCCATAAATAATGCTTACCAAATTTCATAAGAATATTCTTGTGTTATTAGATGACATACCATTATTTTTTGATGAACTATTACCTATAAAAAAAATCACAAGACTGTAAACACCCTGTATAATATACAGGGTATACAATGTATATGTACCACAACATTTTACAGTTGTTTCCAATTTAGGGAAAGGTGAAATAAATACAAGATGCATGTAGTATATAACAATTAAGTATTTTAATTTTTATTTAAATAGTACAGTCAGTGTACTATTTATTTATTTAATACACGGGATAACCCCATTAACAGTTTAAATTACAATATACAATATCACAGTTAGGATTCAAAACTTGAAATTGCTATATAAAATCAATATTAAAAAGTTTAAAAAAATGAGACTAAAAATCTTACATACTAAAAAACAAACAAAGTATAACAAGAACAAAATTTAACTGAGTTAAAGTTATATTGAAAATATCAAAATCGCGATCATTTAATAGCCCCTTGTATCTATTCCATGGGTTGTGAATACCATAGGTTGTTCTGTGGAAAGGAATATTGAAAACATTGTGGTACCGTAGAGCTTGATGGGGAACATTAAAGTTAATCTGGCTTAACAGGTTTGGACAATCAATAAATCCATGTATGATCTTATATATAAATATAGCTCCTGACATGTCACGACGGTTCTTGAGTGAGGGTAAAGATAATTGTTGTTCGGTACAGAAATAATCATGATTTTTATGCTTGTATTGCTTATTTAATACTTGCTTTCCATCACGAGCTACAAAGAAAAAAAATTAAATTATAAATAATTATATAGTATCCATCTAATATGAAGTTATCATAGGTTAAGTGTCTTACTTACATGTTTTGCTCCGATTGCAATTAAAGTACGTAATATTTTTATCTTGCTTGTATTTAGACACAACATAGAAGCTGCAGGATGTTTCTTCCATTGATTGTTTCAAAATAATAAATTCTTAAACAAAAAAAAATTAAATTAGGAAATGTCCATTACTATATATTTTTAATTATATTTTATTAAGTACATAGAAATATTCTACAATATTTTAACAAAATATATCCTACTAAATTAAATATTAAAATAAAACTTACCATCCATATTTGTAAAATTAATTGTTTGACTTTCAAACTTTAAATTATGAACATTTTCCAAATGATTAATTAAAAATTTTCCTTGCTGAAAGGAATTATCACAATCAAGTTCCAAACATTTAAAACCCCATACATTTTTAGCATAAAATATGCGTTCAATCTGTTTAAAATGAATTTGTGTGACGTGTCTATTTAAAGTAAATTGTCTTGAAAATAGTTTATCACAATATTTACACGTTACAGGCATTTATATAAAAAAATAATAATAAGACACCAAATATAAACATAAGAAATCAAATAAAGTTAGGTTAAGTCCAAACAAATTCATAAATGTCAAACTGTCAAATTCAAACTGTTCCATTCCCAAAAGCTTAGGTGGTGGGGGGTGCCTAGTCGGGAAATTAAGCTCTCGTATAAAGTACACTATTACGTAGTTTGTAACTAAGCAATAAAAACACAATAATAAACTATACTAGTATGACATAAAAATAATTAATTGGGTTTTTTTATTTCAGAATGTTCTATTGGAGGCCTACAGGGTACTTGTCAGCCAATAAGTACTTGCAGCAAAGTTATGAGTATGCTGACAGACAGCGATATTAATTTTTGCCAGGAGGATGAACCCGAACTTTACATTTGTTGTCCTGAGTTTTTACCAACAAGTTCACCTGTTGAACAAGATGAGAATCCATCGTCTATAAGTGTAAAAAGTAAGTTTGTTTATAAAAATTTATTGACAAGTTTATATCTTTTAGTTTTCCATTTTTTGTTGCTAACTTTATCACGCCTTTGGTTATATTGAACTCTAATTTTGTCTATTTGTTTAACATTGAAGCTAATTTTTAATCTCTATAAGAGATGAGGGTTATAGATTTAAAATTAATAAAATAAATTTTTTGATCTCTTCGGAGATGATAATGTCAGCATCACCTACTCCTGATCTTTATCGTAGCTGTAGGTTTGCTGGCGGTTTTATTCCGTAAGTTAACACTGGCTTAACACACTGACCAAAGGTTTTTCTTTTAGTACATATTGGCATGTCGGATAGTCTTATACGACGAAGAAGCTCAACTATTTGGTTATTTTTTACTATGAGACTCTAGTGACCTATGTATTTACAGGCCATTACCTGGTCTATGGGTCTTGTTCCTATACATATATCTTTGCTGACTACAAGATTTGTCATGATCTCGGTATATTTATTTTCAATACAATGATATCATTGTTAGGCATAACGTTGCGAGATAGGGTAAGAAACGAAGAAATCCGTAGAAAAAGTGGTGTAGAAGACATTATTATACACATAGCCAAAATTAAATGGAGTTGGGCAGGACACGTCGCTAGAATGAAGGATAATAGGTGGACCAAAAAAATCTTCATCACCTTCATCAACGTCTGTTTTGCTTTGCAATTTTTAGAAAGCACAGATTAAAGCAGAAATCTGAATTGCGTTTCGAATTTGTTTTACGGATTTATTATCAGATGTCGCTATTGCTTTCATATCGAAGCCATTTTAGTGTTGCTTCTGAAAAGACAGGGAAGATTTATTTTTCACTTTGAGAACGCCTATGAATAACTGTTCTGATGAGACCTATTAGGTCAAAATACGTATCAACAGATACATAGACGGTTTGTAAGTGAAATCGAATCTTTAATGTCTTTTTCATTTTATTCGGATATACTCTGTATGAGTACAAGAAACCAATTCGCTAAGGATTTCTGCTTAGTTGAAAAGATATGTCGTGGAATGCAAATTTTAAATTCCCCATGTCTCTTTTAACACCTTCATCAACGTCTGTTTTGCTTTGCAATTTTTAGAAAGCACAGATTAAAGCAGAAATCTGAATTGCGTTTCAAATTTGTTTTACAGATAAATATATTTATTTATAAGTTTACAGTTCGGTAATATCTTATCAACTAAACTTAACTTATTGAAGGTCAGCTTATTATGTACTATGTAGTGTTATGTACTATGAAGTGTTATGTACTACTTATGGTTATGAAGTTGTTATGTACTAGAATATTCTGGAGTAGTCCACCTCTAATTTGTTTGTTTGATGGGTCGATCTCTCCCGCGCTCGATTCATCTGGAAGGTTCTCGTCGCTTTCGAGATGCAACCGTTATATGTACTACGCTGAATGCACGTTCGTAACACTGCTCCCCTCTTAGATATGAGCGTCCCGATTAGCTATTCTATATGTAGGCCCAAGCTGGCGGAATCTACAGGACGCTCCAGCTTTGCATGAACCCTTCAGAAAAAAATAACAGTCCACTGTCTTTGAAGGACACGATCTCTTCGGATTAATGCAAAACACAGTAATTCGTACGCGGGTTTCTCGGAAGATCAGTTCAAGCATGCTTCTGACAATATTTAAATCCAGATTTTCTAGTGCATGGCCCATCTTGGGTAAGGCCAAATTCTGGATGTCATAACTTCACACGATTTTCTTCAAATTAGTTACAGTTATCTTTCAACTTTAGGCTGTTGATTGTTTAACTCGTCCAAACGACTGAACTTCTTATAAAATACGGATGAGATTCCTTTAGACGTCTCAAAATCTTGGGCAATACAGTGGGCTAGAGAGACGTTATGCGGAACAATAAAAAGATCCTGCTGAACTTCTGTGGCTACGTCGAATCTAGCACTCTTTCTCTCTGCGCAATTTGACATAAATTTATTAAAGCTTGGTGGCCGATCATTTTTGATCTCATGTTGAAGGGTTCGTGCTTCTTCTGTTTCATTTGTGCCAGCATCTGGTGTAAGACGATTTATGTGAACTACTTTTGGTTTACCTTTCGACAACTTCTTAATTCGGTATATTACGTCATTTATTCTCTCTTTAATTTCATACGGACCTTCTACTTCAAACAAGATCACATTCTGTCACTGGCTAACTTGAAGAGTTGTTGGACAAGTTTATAAATGTTGTTCATTCTTAACATCAGGCGGTCGACGTAATCTTCGCTTGCATCATGTTCTTCGGAAGGTCTGTAGCTCTAGGTAGTAAGCAAATAAACTGCACGACCTAACATCAGTCAGGTTGGAGTCTGGCCTGTAGTTTCATTCACGGCCGAGCGGTAGGTCATTAGGAATAAATGAATTTGCTGGTCTTAATCTCTTTGATGTTCTGATACAAATTTGGACAGGTGTTTACCCATCGTTTGGTTCATCCTCTTGACCATTCCATCTGATTGAGGATGCAGGGGTGTTGTTCTGGTCTTATTGACACCAATCAATTTACAAACGTTTTGGAAAAGGGCTGACTCGAAGTTTTACCCTTGGTCGAAGTGGATCTACAAGGGCAAATTAAATCGGCTAAAGAATTTAGCAAGTTACTCTTGCTTCAACAAAAGAGTACTTTGTCACAAATACCTCTGCAACGGTAGCAGCTTCTTAATTTGGTATTGCATAGACCTCAGTCCATTTCGTTAAATAATCTATGGCTACCATAATGTATTTATTTCCATCATTCGTGTCTAGAAGTGTACCTGCAATGTCGATTGATACTCTTTCCATAGGACTACCAACATTGTACTGTTTCATGGGTGACCTCTTTTTATCAACTAGACCATTACTGGTTGCACACAGTTCACATTTCCGGCACCATCTTCATATATCATCTTTACAGTTCACCCAATAGAACCGTTCTCAAACCTTTTGTAGAGTCTTCGTAATACCAAAGTGTCCACCTTATGCACCGCCATACATCTGATGCAATACTTCTGACACTTTACTTTTAGGTACACTCAACGGAAGCTTAGTTTCTGTACCATAATCATTCTTAAAGGTTTTATACAGATCATATTTTAGCACTAGACAATTCCATAGGCTCCAGTAATACTTGACTTTGGGACGACATGCACTAATGCCTTGCCAAGAAGGTCTTTCACTTCGACGCATCCAAATCAATACTCTTTTTATACATGGATCATCTGCTTGAGCGTCTTGTAGCTGTTGAGGCAGCCATTGATTATTAAGGACACCATCTTTTTCAGTACCACAAACCTTTAATTTTAAATAGGCAACATATTATGTGTGGCACATCATTTATTTGGTATGTCGCTGGAGAATTTTGGTATCAAAATCATATACCTACATATACCAACCTTCATACAAATATAAAGTCGCGGTTTGAAATTACGACGAATATTTCAAAATGTTTACTAGACTAGATTCATGTACTAAGACTGCATCATCTTAGTTCTTTAAATAAAGCAGAAATGGCAGTATAAATATTGCTTTTATTATGGTATTATAAACAAATTTTTCTACTCTCTTACTAGTAAATTGTATATTACCTACTATTTGGATGCTACGTAAATGCATCATAACAGATACTGACACGTAATGACTAGCACGTAATAAAAAAACTTACGCTTCAGTTTTATAAAAATGTGTAATATTACATAAGCCTCGTAAGTCAGTTGGTCGAGTTACCTTGGAAACGAATAAACAGACGTTATTTTGACAGATTAAAAATTATTAATCTGTCAGTGTAAATATAGTGGTAATTTAATTTTTATTTTTATAAACAAAAATAATGGTAGAAAAAGTATAGTACACAACTTGAGTTGTAAGCTTATTACATGCTTGTAAAATTACTGCGCTCGCCGCTACGCGGCTCGCGCGCAACTTTTTTACTCGCATGTAATAAGCTTCTTACAACTCTCGTTATGTAATATACTATTAACTTCCTGCCCATACGTTTATTTTCAATGGCTGTTCAACTGGAAATGGAATGACTATCTAGATAATCTTCATTATAATAATATCACGTGGCTAAGTGACTAAGCAGACTTTCATGAGGTTCGAGAAGGAAGCAGAGAAGATGGGGCTCCAAATCAATGAAATCAAGACGAAATATATGTATATGAACCGCAATAACCAAAGCAGAGACAGAATCGGTCTGAACATCACAGAATCACAAGAAATAAACAACAGGATTCAGGCCGACAACATATGTCTTTTTGCCCTCCAAAACCTTATAAAATCGAAACAACTAACAAGACGTACGAAGATACAGGTCTATAAAACAATCATACGACCCGTTGTGATGTATGGAAGCGAAACGTAGACGATAACAAAGGCAAGCGATGTGTTTGGGAAAGAAAAATCCTAAGGAAGATCTTTGGTCCTGTGGTGGATAAAGGATCAGGAGAATATAGGATAAGAACGAACAAAGAGCTCGAAGAACTTTACCCAGACGTCAACATCATAAAAGAAATAAAGTCCAGAAGACTACAATGGGCAGGACACCTCAGAAGATACTCTGACAAACGAACAGTAAGACTGGTGTGGGAGGAAGTCCCAATTGGAAAGAGATCATGCGGATGCCCTCGTCTCCGGTGGCGAGATAATATAGCAGGAGACCTAAGCACTATGGGCGTGGAGGATTGGATGGAGGTTGCATAAGACAGCAAACAGTGAAAGCATGTTGTCGAGTCGGCTAAAACCCACGAAGGGTTGTAACGCCACGGAGTAAGTAAGTAAACAATATTTATATGAAGGTGAAAAGACCGGCTCTTTCCTGCAAGAAGTTTGTTATTATAAAAATTTAATTTTCAATTCTTTTGAACATTTTGTTGATCCTAAAAAAGTCCGTAACTGTTTAATCTTGTTAGGGATGTACTGATAAAGATGGTAAGGCAGGTGGAGTTGGTTAATGCTCGGAGTATATGTGGTTGGAAGGAACAGAAATGGTTGGGGACATAGAGTTGTTTAGGGAAAAACTATAACTAAAACTATAACGATTAGGCGAATGATCTTGGTACTCTGTGGTTAAAAAAATGGAGAAAGGGTTAAAAGTAAAGGTATATAAGAGTATGGTGAGACCTGCGTAAGTATTCGGCGCTAAGATTCCACTTTTAAAGGAGATCCAGGCAAAGAATATGAAGAAAGCGATTATAAAAATGTTATGGTTGATGTTGGATACGACTAGAACGGACAGGAACAGGACCGACTTGATTATAAAGAAGGCCGGGGTAAACACAGTTGCAAAAAAAATTCTAGAACAAAGGCTGCAATGGTTTGATCACTTAGATACTGTGTAGGACGAAGTATGGAGCTGTTAGAAGTTGATGAAAGGAGAGGAAAGAATACACGACAGATAGAAATGAGTGGTGAAAAAGAGTAAGGAACAGTGTCACCTGAAAAAAGAAAAGCTGAGGAAAAAGAAGAGGAATGGTATTTTTGACAGGGAGATCCTTTTGCACTGCTCCGCCGCCAATTGCATCTTTAACCCTGTTTGAAGTAGCTAGTGTCGATGCACACTAGCGCAGGGAGACCGGCAGCTTTTCGTTCCCTCCGAAGCACGGTGAACGGCTCAATTTAAGAAATAAAAATGCCGTTGTTGGTGCCAAGATCTTGATACTAAGCTACGGTCGTCCACACAGTCATCTTTATTCATTATCTATACCAAGTGTATTTTTTAGGGATAAACTTTGCAATGGACAAAAACTTTGCGTGAAAAACCAGATTCTTAAGCTATTTATTTAGCACTTGAAGTAGCACATTCCAAATTATCATTTTTTTATCGGCTACTGATCCCCGTTTCATAAATTTATTTAACTAGCTTTATTACGTATGAGTAATAAAGTAACTTATCTTAATATTAAATAAATACAAATTTTGCTATTCTTCTTACACACTTTCCATGTTAAAAAAATAATGAAAATGATTTTAAAGCATTGGGCGATAGACTCCACCATCTCAAATAAATTTAAAAAAATACTTAATTAATATCGCCTTTTAAATTCTATCAAAGACAGTTAAAATAATTTCTTAAAACAAAACAGTTCAAATAGATTTTTGTAAATTACTTTTTCTTTCAGAATGTGCGGAATACTATCCACCAGCAAAGTTTGGTGTAGCCACAGTAGGTGGCACTAAATCACTTCCAAAACAATTTCCACATATGGTAGGTATGATTTAAGTAAACTAAAATTTAATAATTAATATTAGGTTGAAATTTAAAATTTAATATATTCAGATATAGAGAAGACTGTTGACTGCTATCTGTGCGTACTGCATTAAAATAGCATATCTTCTTTTTTATTTATTTTTTTATTTTTTAAACCATATTTGACTTTTGGTCTGTGTGGATCTCTCCTCTGGTCTGTTGTACCGCATTTTAACATCTGGTGCTCTTATAAGCCATCAATCATCATCGTTCAGATGGTATTCTCTAAAAAGATACCAATAGCTTGCCTGTTGTGCTCATTTATTGCCTAAGAAGTTATAGATGCTGCTAATATAAATGCATTTTGTATGGAGTAACCAGTTTTGAATCTAAATTGAAAGTTTTTGATAATGTTGTATCTGGTTCTAGGTGTTCTACAAGTATTTTCTTTAGGATCCTCTTATAGATCTTTCCTAGAACATTTAGCAGTGAAATTGGTCTGCAGGATTTAGGACTGGTTACTGGCTTCCCTGTTTTATGATTTTTTTTTATTTTTATTATGATTTTGCTAGATACATTCCAAGGAGTATTTCAGTTGAAGACATGCATTGAGAGTCTGGGCCAGCAGCGGAACTATGGCTTATGGAACTTGTTTGACGCATCTTTTGTGTATGCTATCTAGGTCATTAGTGTATTTTTGACTAGGCTACACAGTCTCCTGACGGTTTCGGTGTCTATACCACTACCTCATGGGAGTTGACCCTTCGGTGGGTGTCTGTATTTTTCAGAAGATAGTCGATGCTTCGCTTGGTTACTATAAGGAAGTGTTATCTGAAGTTGGGGTTTTCAGAGGCGACGAATGTGACTTGCTTATTTATAACGAAGGCTACACCAGTTTAATAGCAACACCAAGAAATTTAATATGAAAATGGTGTCACATTAAACAAATTTATTTATATATAGATAATTAAGATTTATAAGATGCAAATTATAGAACAAGTATTAAAATATAAGTATCTAGGAATAAACTTATCGAGCGACAATAACGGAGAAGTAACGAAACAATTGGCAAAAAAATCAAAAGCAGCGTTATCCTATCAAGGATACAATATAGGGAAACATACACTTAAAAACAAAAACAAAAGCGCGAATATATTATATTTAAGTCTGTAATAGGGATGGGAAAAACCTGCCGTTTTAACCGAAAACCGGTTTTTTTACTTTGGAATATCCGGTTTAATCGATTTTTTTTATCCCAGTTATAACCGGTTTTTTATTTTTAAAGTAAAAACCGGTTATTAGGTCTTTACGATGATTAGGATAAGGTTAGGTAATATTTTGGATCTCAATCATAATTATTATTCTCAAGTTATTAATCCAAACACAACAATAATGCAAATTTTATTTTATTTTATAAATAGAGAAGCAAACTAAAGTGCATTGTAAATGTAACTTTGTAACCTATTGGAGTAAAAAAACTGGTTATAACCGCCAGGTTAAACCGTTAGCAAAAAAACCGGTATAACCGAAAACCGGTGTTTTGTCAAAAACCGACATCCGACCTATCTTGTCATGCCATACACAAGGTTGGTTAGTAGTTGTTTGGAGACAAATTAAATAAGAATCCTAAAAAATATCTAACAAAAAACTACTGCGCAGAACAAGGAGTAATTAGATTAGAGATATATGCAAAAATGCAAGAAAGAAAAAGAGAATGGAACAGCCATATTAGTCGAATTAGAGGGAACAAAGTAGGTAGAATAGCCCGAAAGAAGTCGCCAATTGGAAAAAACTGGCACAAGTTGTCCACGATAATAGATAGAATGACATTATTCCCAATAGGGTAGGAGGTGAAAAAAATAGTCAGTTTGCGTATATAAAAGGATAAAAAGAAAAAGTTATTTACTTTACTTATACGGTATGGATAGTGGTATAAAACTTTGTTTTTGCATCTGTTTCTAGAACTTCAGCACATAATATTGTACTACAATTATAATGTTCACTTTTTGCAAACTACACTCCACTGTGCTAGAAGTCAATTCTGCTGCCATTTTAGCTTGCTAGTTTTGGCTTACTTCAGGTATTTTATTTTCACGGTATCCATAATATCTGGCAAATATTTTCCAATCCACCATCTAGGAAGGTCCCTAGTGGAATATTAGCACAAGTCACGTCTTTTTTTTTAGTAGATATGATTCTGTTTGTTTTTCAATGTACCTCCAATAAGTTTTAGTTTCATCGTTTTCGTGGTTTTTCTATTGATCGTATTCCTATTGGGGAACCATTTCATTCTACTCTTTTATTTCGTACCCAGTCCTTAATGTATACCATCTTGCATCTAAGTCATATATCTTTACTTTTAGGTCTGTCTCATAGTGTCTTAACATCGATTTTTTTAACAGTTTTCATCTCTGGTGTTTTTAACATTCAACAGTAAACATTAATTAAATACATAAAATCGAACTGGTGTAGCTACAGTTCAGGATTAGTACTCCTAAGAATAAACATAGCAAATAGAAAACCACCCTTAGATGTTGAAGATAAAATTTTAAATTCAGTTGACTCTTTTGTATATGTAGGAACCGTTGCAACAACGCATGTTATAGCTTAGGTGATGTTATTAATGATGTATAAGAGTGAAGAGCTTAGGTGATGTATAAGAGTAAAAGCTGCATTTATTTAGCTTAACCCTATCTGGAGGAACATATACATCTCCCTAAATACTAGTCTTTAACTCCAACGTTAAGTATGTTCTGTTGAACACTTGTGAGATAGGGAAATCAGGTATTTATCAATCGTACTCTTAGGCGAAGTATGTCTATTTGGTGGCCTTAAATATTTTAAGTACTTTCATGACCGTGTTGAAACTTGATCGCTTTTTTTTATTTCAGTTAAAATGGCAAATTAATTTCATTCGCTGTTAAAGCTTCTTTTACGTAGAATTTTGCGTTTTTCCATTTTTAAGTTTATGGCATGTAGTGACACTTATATCAGCGTAGGGGTAAATATTACGAGAATAGTATTGCGATAGCCGATAAAAGATTGTTGTTTGTTTGTGTTTAAATGACTGCGGACACTAAATCCATTCGCCAATCTTACAATTTGAGGTGTAGTGTGTGTGTGTGTGTGTGTAGAGTAATTGTCTTGATACTTAGCAAAGTCGACGTCATTGTCTTTGCTAAGAGACTCTAATTGTATCCGAACGTCTGCGGTCCCTCCGGTGTGTACCGATCACACAAGGATAGAAATTATTTTCATTTATCAATTTTTTTTAATAAACGAAAATTTCCACCCTGGTGGGATTCGAACTCACGACCTTTAGATTTAAAGGCAGGCGCTCTTACCACTGAGCCACAGAGGGAGTTCCGATAAAAGATAAAAACAATCCTATTTAAAGTATTTTGGATGATCTTGACCATCTTTTTTGGGATATTCGCTCACATTAATATTTTGTTTACGTTAAATGTTTTAGGCGCTTATAGGGTTTGGACCAGAAGAGGATAAACAATGGTTATGTGGTGGTTCGTTGATTAGTTATAATTTTGTCTTAACTGCAGCTCATTGTCTTCGATCAACTGAATTGTAAGTTACTTCGTTTATTTTATTGTTTACGACAGATTTGTTTAAATTTTTGTAACATCGTTATCCAAATCTGTCATAAAAACTGTAAACATAGATATTTGACCACATAGTTTATTAATTTTCTGAAATTATTCGTAACCGCAGTTCTCTTTACATTTGTGTTTTAAGAAAAATAGCAGATAAATATAGAGTAGATAAATACTGATTGATTTATCACCACAAACTCGCCTACTGAATAAAATTTTTCTCGCTAATTGGTGTAGAATAGATAATTGGCGTCTAATTGGCGTAGAATAGATAATTGGCGTAGAATGGTTTATATTATTAGAAATCCTTATTATAGTCAAATTTAATATTTATATAGTAATAATATTATGATAATTGTGGGAATAATGGTAATTATGTAACCTTGAATGCAAACATACTGTGAAATGGCATTAAATGAAGCATAATCTAAACAATGCAAAAAAATTAACGTAGAATACAATTCATCTGTTGATCAAATTGACAAAAAGTTCATGTTGTGAGACAGCTTCCTTTGGAAAAATGTTTCTGCTTCGGCTTTTTTTGCGGATTATTGTTAAAAAATGTCCCCTTTAAATAAATCTTAATGCTATTGGGCAAAAATTTTGGGCAGAAAATCTTTAAACAATTTATTTAAATAAATTCCAAAAATCTCCTTTTTGCCCTGGCAATTTTTTACATTTCTTGTGTCATTTAAAACAAAAAAGTCTCTTGATATTTTTTTAACAAACACTTTTCGAGTTATAAGCGATTTATATTCTGAAAAATACGAAAATACGCATTTCAAGGCTTGAAAACTTATATTTGAATTATTATTTTTGAAATTGCGAAGTACTCATTTAAAGTTTAAACTTTCACTTTTAAAATTCTGAAAAACAATCGGAGTTTATTACAATTAATACCGTTGATGTTTATGTCGCCGCGGCGACCGCGAGTCTCACTGTATGGTGCATCTCTGTTGTTCTTATACATAATATATATTATATACTCCATTTCACGAATATACGACTGTTTTTAGTTCGGTGGTATCGATTAAAATGGTCCAATGTGCTGAATTGTACAATAGTAAATTCTCCCCATTTTTAAAATACTGATAACTATGAAGTCATGATATAAATATAGAGTTAATACTTTATAGAACAGTTGTAATTTAGATTTTGAAGTATATAATTACTATCATTGAGATTAGTATTGTAAACGAGTTGGTTTTTGAATGAAGTGATTTAAACAATACTTAAGTGATTAAATAGTGTAATTTATTTAGTCGAATATTAAATTAGTATTAAAAAAACAAAAAATACTTACTTATTCTCTTATTCTCCTAATATCTTAAAACTGTCATTAACCATCAGATTCACGGCCATAATCACTATCGTCGCTATCTTCATTCGGAGGGTAAATCCTACCAGGATTAACTGCTTCGATAAATCCTTCACCGATCCACGATTCTTCAATTAAGTCTTCACATTTTTTTACACTTTATTCCCAAATTTCAGGAGTGGTAATATCCAATGCTTGTTGACATGTTTCCAAAACTGCCTCGTCACTGTAACCCTTATATCCAATATGGTTATCATAATATGTTTTGCATATCCCCCAATTATATTCCAACTATATGTCCAAAGCTATGTATAATTTCGTCTACTATATGTATGCTATACATGACTTTGACGTGCATGACTTTTAGCTAACGTTAGTAATTGAGGCTTAAAACAGTACTATATTTAAAATTTCCGAATGGTACGCAGCATTATCCAGTACTATAATGGATGGTTAATGCAAACTTGGCAACAGTTTCTCTTTCAACCATTTCACAAACATCTCTGTATTCATATTGTCATGGTAATCGGCTGATTTTGATTTTGATGAAAACACAAATTTTCTATTGTCTTCCTTTTTGAACTATAAGTCAATATGTCTTAAAACTCTCCAGAGACTTGTTCTAGAAATTTTAAATATATTTCTGTCGTTTAATTCTTGTACCACTGAATCTAAAGAAAAAATGTTTTTTTTCGCGCATTTTATATATTGTCTCACGGAGTTTAAACTTGCAACCTTCGGGAAGATCTATAGTCTTTGGTTGTCGGCGAGATTTATATTGTGCTACATTTTGTTCACTTTGTCCATTTTTTTTTTTATTTTTGCAAAACCGACTTTAGTTTTGTTTAAGTAATACAGAGTGCATTACATACACGTTTAGGTACGAACTGAACTGGTCGCAAAGGGCCCCCGTTGGTTTGCTAAGCAGTAAAATAAGAAAGTACATTAAAAATATAAAGTTGTTTACATCTAAAACACGTCTCGGGGCATTTTTGGCTTTAATAAACAAATACACTACACTCTCTCTTAACGGTCACCTCTCTTCACCTCTCTTCACTAAACTCTCTCTTGTCATTACTTTTTAATATCTGTATCGACTTGGTATTTTAACTATCAATAGCGGGTATGTTATACCTGTTACTTTTGGAACTTTTAAGAGTACATCCACTCAAAGCAAATTTAAAACTAACAAAGTGAAATATTAGATTCTTTTTCTGGTTTCTGGACCGTCGTTCTGCCAATTTCTTTTCATTTGTATTAAAAATAGTATATTTCTTTTTATTACAGTTGTAGTACCTAATAAAATAATAATATAGCGTAATATCAAAGAAATCCGGCACACCTCTTTGGTGTTTACCAAAGAGGCGTGCCATTTCACCAAAACCCAACCCAAATGTCTGATGAACACATTTGGCTTCGTAGACGTGATTGTATTTATTTGTAGGAGGATTTGCGTAAAAATTTTGTTCGGATTAAATTTCGCAATAGATTTTGCGTCTATTTGAACATCTATTAACTGAAATAATTTTAGTTTAGATGTCATACTAACCTCAGATCCTTTTTATTGGAATAATAATTAGATATTTTATACTTTTACTTGCACAGTAAAATATTCGATATCTCAATAATCCAAAACAGTCATATATTCCTGAAATAACCTATACGTTACGCTATTGAGATGTATTGACATCTATTAAAATTTTGTAACAATAGTACCCAATAAATTTTTTAGTACCCAATTTTAAAATCAACTACGTTATTAATAAATTCACTTTTTGAAGTTAATATTATCACACTCTTCTTTTGCCATAACCTTTCTTGTTATGAAAAACTAATATTCCTGAATTTTTATGAGCCGAGAAATCTGGCGTTTTAGCTACGAATGTTTACACCAGTGTTTAAATTATTTTGAAATTGAATAAGTTATTATGGTTAATATGCTTACAGTGGTGAAGTGAAATGGGTCCATCTAGGTGATCTGGATATTTCCACAGATAAAGACGACGCAGAACCTCAGGATTTTAAAATAATTAGAGCAATTGCGCATCCAAACTACACATTTTCCTTAAAATATCATGATATTGCTCTACTTCAATTGGATCGAAATGTTGTTTTGACGGAATATGTAGGAATAGCCTGTTTACATACGGTGAAGAACATAGATGGTAGGTAATGTTTTTTTTATAACCCTTCCATGAATATTTTTGTGTTTTTTTTTGTTTAGAATATTTTATTTTTTGATCGTAACAGATATTTTCTGGTAGAGTTTTGTTTAAAAGATTGTACTAACGTTTTCTGATAGTCCTTTTTAAATGTTGGTTTTTTAAAATTTTTTTTATTGCAATCATTTATAAACTCTATTACTCAGCTTCTATGAATTACCCAATGGTTACGATTCAACAAAAAAGTTTGTTAAAACAAAAAAATTGTAGTTTCTCGAAAGATAATTGTCTAAATAATTTCTTAATTAATTTATTGGTAATTATCATTTCTAAATTAATAATATCTAAGGTATTCTTACAGGGTTAACCAAACGTATTACTTGTATAATTTTAATTTTGTTTGTCTAAATGTTATCATTTATTTTTTCTTTTCTTCTTTTGTGACAGCGGCATGACAACAGAATTTAGATAATAGTGAGAGCTAAAGTCCTTTTACCCTTTGACGCCGATATACAATTAAGATATGATCAGGGGGGCGTTAATATTTAATTACGTTCCCTTGAAAAGTAAAAATATTTGAGTTCCTGTATGTTCAGTAATAATATTGGATTTTACTGTATCAAAGGCAAACATAATGAATATAATATGTATATACAGGGCGTGTTACAAGAAGTGGGACGGAATATTTCGAATACTCGAAATTATTTGTCAACATTAAATGTTTATCAAGGTCTATATAAATCTCTATTTTACGTAGAGTGAAAATTATACCAATAATTTTGCATGCAATAAAATTGGAAAATACCTGCCAAGTTGATGGTATCTCCAAATTTGAATAAAATACACTCAAGACTTTACTTTCTACAGACACTGTAAATATAACCTTAAAACAAATTGGCACTGAATCACTTCCTAGTTTTCAGCAAAACAAAAGATTTAAATACATGTAGTTCTGTAATTAATGCTAAAGCTATTAAGAGTATGCAGTCAAGTAACTAGACCGAAGGTACTTTATCGTTTAACTAAATCACACCACAAAATCCGAATTGAATTCCCTAAACACTTTTCTGTTACTTCTTTTTAGCAAACGATTTGTCCTATTCACTATTTAATATTTCACTATCAGAGTTGTCACTATCTGAAATGTCTATCCGAATAATTAGAGGTCGGACTTCATCTATAACTCGCTCGATTTGAAAAGACGGAACAATTATGTCTTCCGTATGACTAATACAATTTTGCCATTGTTCTGTTTTTATTTATTCTATCGTTTCTTTTCATAAACTAAGAACTCTAGCGTTATCTGTTGTTTTGGATGCATGTTTATCACAAAAATTTTTGGCTGTACCCCAATGGTGGGGTGAAAGTCGAAGAATTTTAAGGCCATATTTAAGAACCATTTGGTCAGTACCAAATTTCTTTTGAATTTTGTGCTCCCCGCACCCTTGAAGTAAATCGACTTTTAAAAATATGTCACTTTTATAAATTTTCTTGTCTGTCAACCAAAACTTTATTTCTTCTTTTGTCCAGCTACTTGAAGGAAATCTCTCTTCTACTATTAAGTAGTAGGATACATTATCCAACACTATTATTGATGGTTTCTCAAATTTTTTTAACAAATTTTCTTTAAACCATTCTTCAAAAATATTTGCATCCATATTTCCATGGTAATCACTTGTATTCTTTGTGGACAAAAAATTAAACTAGCTAGAAATAAAACGCTCATCATATCCATCATAAAGTTTATTGTAGCGTTTATCATTACCGAAACGACTAAGAGAATAACATTATTTGTCTTTTTAGATCAAAAAGCTAACTGTTTCAGTACCCTTCACAAACTTTTTAAACTAAATCACACAGTTCCTTGTATTTAATTTTTTGTAACACAGCGCTAATTGTTACATGTTCTTTGGCTTTATACGTATTATATATAAAAGTTTTAATTGCAAGTTTAATTGACTGGTGCAAATCTAAAATTTTTGGATGTCGACGATTTCTCTTGCTTACTTTATTAATTTAATTCTCACTCATGTTATTAATTCTTCGAAATGTCCTGTCTGAGATACCACAAGCATCGCATGTGCGTTTCTGAACTGCCATAACAGATGTCAATGGACCCTTATTATTTTTTCCAAATTGAAATAACTTTCAATTTGGAACTTTGGTTCTTCATTTGCAATGTAGCTGCAATATATTACCATTTGACGTGGAATTAATAATGATGAAAATTTATTCACATTTTTATCGTTTCACTGTTCATTGTTGTCAACAAAATAAATATACCCAAACATTAACTTCAGATATTTCACCTGGAAATTTCAGTCCAGTATTAAATATATTAAAATATAAATATTAAGGTTACATTAACATAGAGATCCAACATTAGTTGATTTTCTAATTTTTCCTTTTTGGAGAATGATTTACGGTTTGAAAGTCGAAACGTCAAAAACTAACAAAAATTTGATTATTATAAGCAATTATGGCTTAATCCCATCAAAGATATCATTGTCAACATAAAAATGTTAAATAATCAATAAAATGATTTTATAACAATCCTTGTTTAAAAAAATAAAAAATGGCCCGATTTTCACTGAAAACTTCCGGATTTCAGTTATTTTTTTACCCTTGTATCAAATTCAATTGAATTGGAGTTGGTCACACTATGTATAAGTCAAGTGACCACAAGTAGAGTAGTCAAGATGGCAAGAGACGGTTCCCAATAAGAAGACGATCAGTAGGAAGACCACGAAAGTGATGGAACGACAACTAACTGGAGGCACAATAAAAAACAAACAAACAAGAAGAAGAAAAACAAAAATAATTTACTTATTTGTTACTCTTAGAAAAACATTTTGTTACCTCGTTTGTTCTTATTATTCGAATTGTTCTATGATTAAGTATGGAATTACTTCAGAGAATTCGTTGATCACTAGCGATACGTCACTGTAAGAGGCTAAAATTAGATTAATTTTATGTTTAGAGTATGTTTTATTTTAGATCCATATGATAATATGACTGCTTGTGGTTGGGGTAAAGTAGGATTTGCTGAAGAGCAAAGCAACTTTTTGCTTAACGTTCGATTAAATGAAATGGATACAGAGACATGCAACCTATTATATAACGACGTTAAAAAGAAGTTTCTACCAGAGGGCGTTGATGGTGATACGATGATCTGTGCTGGAGGAGAAATAGGAGTAGATACATGTGAAGTAAGTACTTTGTATACCTCTAATAAAAGACGTTTTGTGATAATAAAATATTTTTAGACAGATTAAAAATCTTTAGAATATTATTCCAATAATTTCTTACTTTTGTAATGCAATAAATTTGTTGCAATTTGTACATGCCATAATTTTACGTTTATTCTCTGATAATCTCAAATTTATTATCTTAAATTTTTAAACTAATTTGTATTTAAATCATAAATGTGTTGCCTGTGTGAGTCCATTTTAAATAGGTGTAAAAAGAAATAAAATAAGACTTACTACAATCAATTTAATTTTACTACCAAAACGACCGGTTTCGCTTTCTATACTTTGCAGAGCAGCTTCAGATTAAACGGTATCAAGTAAATTAAATGCTGAAATTATAAAAAGCCCATATTAGGGTGCTATCTTATAAAGATAAAGATAACAATTACAGTAATTGTTATCTTAATTATCAGCCTTTTATGATTTATTGATAAAATCATACCTCCATAAATATATTTTTCTTCTTGTTATACTTTTTATGTAGACATGACTATGTCTGTTTTTTCAATGTCCCTCAGTAAGTTCGTTTAAGTAAGATGTCGTTCCATCGTTTTCATGCACTTTCTACTTTCTACTGATCGTCTTTCTATTGGGAAACCATCTTTAGACGTCTTTTCGACTCTGTTGTCGTTCGGCCTATATGATCGTTTCATTCTACTCTTGTATTTTTTACCCAGTCTTTGGTGTTCTCCACCTTTTATCTACGTCCTATATCTGTATTTCTTGCTCTGTCTCATAGTGTCTCATCTTTGTTTTTCTAAGAGTTTTCATCTCTGTTGTTTCTAACATTCTTCTTGTCCTTTCTGTGTCAGGTTGTGTTTCTGTAGCGTATGTCAGTATCAGTCTGATGACT